>APFE031733376.1:28035-74540 GCA_000404065.3 Pinus taeda
GGGTCACTTCAGAGGTGCCTTTGATTCTCCTGAGGCAACGGTATTCTTGACATTTCTCTCAAACCATGACACCTGTGAAAAAAGTGAAAGAGGTTTTTCTTATTTGACATGTTGTGGACAAAAACCTCTCTCAGTTTTCCAAAATTCATCTCAGACTGCTCTGAAACATCATTTGAGTGAAACTTGCCCCGATGTGTGAAACAAGGAATTTGGTCGAAATGAAGCGAAATGAAGGGGATAGGGGGATTCTAAATTCTTGGGGAAATTTTTGGGAGTGGTGAGGGATGTTAGGAAGCAGGGGAAAGTGGAATCACAGAGATTGAGTGAGGGGAAGGGGTCCAAAAGGGCAAATCACAGGCCAAACCTAGAAAATTGCCAGGTTGTAGCTAGAAACTAGGGTTTGTGCAAAAATGAGGAATTTGGGGAATCTGAATGTTGGGAAGTGTATGATATGGTACTTTAAGGATAGGGGAAGGTGTATGAACATCAGGAAACAAGTTTTTCCATTGATTTGACCATCCAAGAGAAATTGGCTTCAAAACCCTAGGAGAGGGAAATGAACTTGCCAAGGCACAACTGAAACATGAACAAGACGTAAAATGACTCATTAGACACTGACATGATAATGACAACCCTATGAATGATGATAGACTCAGATGAATGATGACATAGACCGCCATTTGGACAACTTTAGAAGGAGTGAAAGCAAACCCTAGACCTAATGCCTAGTGACCAATTTTTGCTTGAAAACTCTTTGAAATGACAAAATTTGACCTTGACACTTCAAAATAACTTTGTAAGAGCATATTTGATCACTGATGGAGGGCATTCAAGACCGACACTAACAGAGGTGACAATATGTAAGTCATAGGGTTGCAATCTGAAATGATCATAGTTTTGTGAAGTAAGATGTAATGACGAAATATTTGGATGGCTTGAACGACTGCCAAAACTAACTTTTCCACATGAGTATATCGGATCTTAGTATCATTAAGGTTCTGGCTCAGATAATAGATGGGATTTTCAATCCCCATATTGTCTTCTTGGACCAACACCATAGCTATAGTAGATATGGCGGCAACAATGTACATGAAATATTCGCGTTGATAGTCATGGGGATATAAGGGAGATGCTCGAATGAGTACATATTTTAAGGCATCAAATGCTTTATTTATAGCATAATACCAATGGAAGGGAATCCCTTTTTCGAATAAGCGAGTAAATCCTTTGGTCAGTTCAACTTAGTTAGGGATGAACCTCCTCATGAAGTTAGCTTTCCCTTGGAGTCTTTGTAACTGAATGGGGGAGTAACGCGAACGCAAGTCAACGATTTCCTGGAATTTTAAAGGATCGATACAAATTCCTTGGTTTGAAATGACGAAACCAAGGAGCCGACCAAAACCAGCACCTAACACACATTTTTGCAGGTTAAGTTGAATGTTATAATGTCTACAACAGAGAAAAATAGTCCGTAAATGCATGGGGGATCAACCCGATGCTTGGAGTGACCAGGGAGATTATTCATATAGGGTTGCACTATATGCTTAATGTCAAGAAAATCGTAATCCATCGCATGTTGAAATATGCCCCTGTGTTCTTTAAACCAAAAGGGAGATTTATATAAGAAAATGTACCCCAAGGACAAATAAAAGAAGTTTTATGCTGGTCCGCTGGGAGAATTTTGATTTGATTATAGCCCGAGAATCGATCCATAAATGAATAAATCTCGTAGCCAAAGTAGTCGTCAACAATCTGGTCAATAAATGGGGTCAGGTAGTTTTATTTCAGACAAGCTCGATTTACATCTCGACAATTGACACATATTCAGATCATGCCCTGTTTCTTCATGATAGGGACAAAATTTGATACCTAACCAATTAAAGTAATGGGGTATATGAAACTAGCCTGAAGAATCTTTTCAATTTCAGCTTTTATCCCAACATCCTTCTTGCAATGGATCGGATGGAAGTGCTGTTGGACGGGTTTAGCATCAGGATATGTCTTCATTTCATGTACTACTATGTTGGGGTCAATACTTGGCATTTATTCATATGTCCAGGCAAAGGCATCTCTGATCTCATGAAAAGGGCTCGATAAATCTCGATTTCAGATGAAGAACAAGATATTCTGATGTATAAATTTTTGACTATTCCTGGGTTAATTGAAATATAGAGATAAATAGCTTATTTTATATTCAAAAGGTTATTTTCATAGTCAATCTCATGAATGGAGACATAATTCATAAAGGGTTTGGAAAAATTAGGTAGGTACACACAACTAAGATTATTTTCAATGGTATCTGGGAAGGAGGAATGATGATGATGTTCTTCCCAAGAAGCATTGTCTAACATCATGATTTACATGATGCTTTCATCGGTAGAGAATGTACACGAGAAAGGATCAAAGGGTGTGCCATAATCCATTCATTGATCTACCAAATTGATTGAAGAGAAAATAGGGGCCACACAAGCCAAATAAATGGCTTTGTAATATTTCTCAACAGGGTTAAGTGACATTCGGTCACCAAAACGTTTTATGTTAGTTTCATCAGGTACAATCCATGGATCGATCAGGATCATAGAGGATGATATCATGTTGATATAGGATACCAAAGGGGAGGGAGGAGGAGGGCAAAAAGGTTCCCATAAGAAATGATTCCTTTAATAAACTAACTCCAACATGCTGATAGGAATTTAGGGCTTCCCTTACATGAGGGACACTTCCAGTAACATTGGAATCAGAGGAAAAAAAACTTGAGTTGATCTATGGCATGGACCCCGCCTTTATGAGGGAAGGCGATCATCCAAAAGAAAGTTGAGATGATGGAAGCCATAGCATAAACCCATGTATGTCCCAGTATAAGATTATAATCCAGAGGCCCGTTAATAACTTCCACTTCAATGGAGATGACTTTTTCCCCTAGATCTACTTGGAGGGAATTCAAAATCCCACAAGGTTTGTATGTCCTTGCATCAAAGGCTTTTAGTGTGGTGTTCGATTGACTTAGTTGGGGTGAACCAATCACCTTCCAGCAAGACAAGGGCATGATTTAGTTCGATGCTCTGTCATCCACAATAGAACGATGAATGTTATTACCATGGACAATGACTTGAATCATAAAAGTTAACTGGGCTAGAAGTCGAGGGGTATAATTTCCATGAGAGAAAACCACTAAGTTGGAATCTGATGGATCCACACATCTGATGGCTAACAATAAGGCCTTCTTTTGGGTGGGGTAGTTTTGCAACACCTAGAGAGTTGACATAGCTGAAGGAGACTGAGCCAAGTCTTCAACTAAGTTGTAATTTTGAGCGGCTCTCGAACGAGGGTTGAAATCAAACTTATGGATAACACCCTTCGGAGGTTGATATTCAATTCCGTAGGAACCAGAGGTGGAACAACATAAAACAAAGATGGTGCTGAATTGGAAGGTTGATCAGTAGCCTAACCATTTGGTGGATTCACATTACCATAGTCCTTATTCCTAGTGGCCACTGTGACATCAGATTTCATCTTTGAGGAGGAAAGCATCAAAAATGTGTTAGAGGAAGATGCATCCCGGGCAACCATATGAGTCTCCTGATTGGGAAACGGTTCGGTCAACACAACGGGAGAAGTGGATGATTTAAGAAACTGATTCACTTCAACGCGGTGCAGAAAATCATGTGTAAAGTGATCCTCGTTACAAATAAAGCATGGGTATTGAGGCTTTCGTTATCATCAGAAGACAATTTTTTTTGTTTATCCTTTAGTGAGGAATCTTTCTTTTTTCTTACCTTTACCTTTCTTTTTTCTTCCAGGTTGATGTTGAGACTTTGCTTTATTAGATGACTTGACATTTATCTCAGAAGCAGAAGTCACAGGAGGATGAGATTGAGGGTTTTGTGCAGGAGCTGTAAGAGAAATACTAAATGCTTTACTCACCGACTACGAACTGGCAGAACCTATAATTCCATGGGCATCATGAGATTCTTTACCAAGTAAAGGAGGAAAAATATTTGAGGGTCTCAGAGTGTTTGGTATCTTATCATAGAGCGTTCCCGATTGGGTATAAACTAGATCTAAATATTGAGCATGAGCAATAACTTTCTCTTTGGTCACGACTCGTCCTTTGGCTACGTCTTCTATTATGGGAGCTAATAGTGATTTGAAAACCATTCCAATAACAACTGATCGGGAACATAAGTCTTGACCAACCAGCGACGACACCTCCACTCATGAACGTGATCCGAATTGTGAGTAGAGTCTAATTGTTTGAAGTTAGTCAATAGTTCTGTTCCAGTTTCGTATCTAATGGGTAACTGGAAATGTGTGAGCAAGGTAGTGGATAAAGTTTTGAAGTTTTGAAACGATGCTTTAGGTAACTCAATATACCGTTTAGTTGCAGTACTCATAAGCGTTCATTGGAAAAGATGAAGTCGAATGGAATCATCATTAAGTGAATTGGATGAACACCATAGATGATACATCATGACATGTGTCGATGAGTCTTCTCCAGGATTCCCATTGACTTTTGGGATATAGGAAGGTAACATAGTGGGAATAATAGACCACCATGGCGAATGAGAAATGGGGTCATTAGTAAGTTGAGTTAATCTGGTAGTTCAAGAGTAGCCACAAAAGGCAATTGTCGATTAAATTGTGGAGGCAGATGACTTGGATATGAAGGGATATCCTGGGAAATATGAAATTTCAATCCTAGATAAGGAGAGTTCTGATAATAACGAACTTGGTTACCAGAATATGGAGGGTTTTGATAGCCAACATACAAGTGGGTTTGTTGCCTTGAGCCGGGATGGTGATAAATCTTTTGGGATGGTTGGGTTTGGATTTTATAGCCTTGAAAAGGCACTTGATGTGATCCATATTGTTTCCCAATAGGGTTTTTCATTGTCCCCTAGCACAATTTCAATTGAGACTATGCCAAAGTTTGAATAATTTGATCTATCGAAACTTGAGGAGTACCTTGTGCAAGCGATTAAGAAGGTGAGGGACCTTGTACAGGTTAGCTAATCGAGATCTGGGGGGGAAGAAACCATTGGAATGGGTTGTAAAGGTTCGCTCACAAGTATCTGAACTTTTTAAGGTGTTTATGGATAGGTAGGAATTTGTGATGAATACGATAGAGTTTGAGGATTCCAGAACTGATCCCAAAATGAACCAGGTTGAACGGGTAAAGTAGGTTTCCAAACACTGGAAGCCATTCCAAGATAAGGAGGACTATAACTAGGTAGGTTACCATATGGAGGTACACTAACAACAAGTTCTCCCCTTTCCATGGGAGGAGGAGATAATGGAGGCAACTGTCATCCAGATGGAGGGTACCCAACATAAGGAGGGTTGGGTTATTGAGGGTAGATTTTCACACTGATATAAGGGCCAGCCTACTGCTCTATTGTAGGTGTAGATGGAGGAAGATGAGAAGAATGTGTGGCACTCATAATAGAAGTAAGGAACATTATTCCTGAATTAGATGCAATGGGAGAGGTCCAAGGACTGGAAGCCACACCAGAAAAGCTACTAGATAATGACTGATAGCCAGTTGAGATGGGCGGACCACCATATAAATGTGCTTCTGTTAATTTTACAAACATAGATGAGGATGCGACACTTGATGTCTCAACCATAATGGTGGACACAATATAGGAGTTTGGATAGGTTCCAGTCACGGTTAACAATCCCAATGAAGATTGTCATGAGAGATCCGTGGGTAAGCCCAAAGAATCAAGTAAAGGAGATTGTGTCTAAGGTTGAGGATATAGAAGAGGATTGGTTTTATAAAAATGCAGTCCTTCCCAATGAACGAGAGTAGAAGGACACGACTCTTCTTGAGGGATCTCTTCAATACTCAGAAGTTCATGTGGAAGAGGTTCACCGTCAAGCCCAAGATATATTGGTTCTATCTAAGACAAAGGAAGAGAGGAGGAGGTCCCAAAATGTTATGCTCTTAACTTGCGAGAAATTCCACAATACCAAATATGCAGAGAAATACAACCCAGAAGACAGAATAAAATGAGAAAAATAACAAGTATTTTATTATTCAGAAATAAAAGCAATGTTCAATTGCTTCTTCAAGGGGGCAACCTCCAGCAGAGCAGAGCTCGATTACAAAATAAGAATCAATGATCTTTTCCTTATAACTATGACTATTTATAGCTAAATGACCTTCAACAACCTAACGACTAGTGGTCCTTTGCATAAAATGGGTTAACCAATTTATTTATTAATTATGGCCCTTTTGCAACTAATTGTAGTCCCTTTCTTAAATGCGGGTCAACCACTTACAATTATTAATACTGGCTTTATTGAATCTTTAACTAACTATGAATACGAGTCGACCCTATTGGTTTTATTACTTAAATAAAGGGGTTAGGGTTGGACCCTAACAGAAAGACTTAGGTGAATATGGCTGAGGCTCCTCGGGTTCAATAACCTCAAGAAACAAAGTTTTTGACTCAAGAAGATCAGATTCAATGACCTCAGGTAACGAAGTTTTAAGAACTTCTATTTCAATTGTGTTAGTGTCACCAACAGGAATAGATGTAGTCTCTAGTTCAGAACTCAAAGGGACACATGATTATGGTTGATCAATATCCCGAGGAGGGACATAAGTAGTTCCCGATGTTCCTGATTCGGTAGTTTCTATTTGCCTATGTCTTGGACGACGATTAGGATTAGCCTCCAGAGGAAGAGGAGGCTTATTTTTCATTCTACACGAACGATGGGGAGGGGGATTTTGTTCTTCCATGTTGGGTAATAAATTTTATTAATGCAAAAAGAAATAAATTAAAAAGAGGGTAATCTAGGCATAAGGTATTACCAACAAACCATGAACTGCAATATACACCTTGTAATACCAAGGACTTAACGTACGAAAACCAATCTCCCCGAATGTTGTGTTCGGTGTATCACGATATACAAGGTAGTAAACTCGGTTACCTATGGATGGATAGCAACCTACTAGGGACTCCCAAAATATACACGAGAGTACATGGGAGTGAAATCTATAGTAGTGTTGTCTAATGCATAACCATTCGATGAGAGCATTCCCATATATTTTACGTGTGTGGAGAGACAACAATATACTCGAAGGTACATGGAGTAAGATCCTATACACTCACATACGTGGAACGTGATTTCACCCTTGGGATGCGATATTGGCAAACAACGGAAGCTCCTACATTTAACAACGTTGGTTGATTCAATAAATTTTATAGTTTATACTTTATTATGTTTTAGTTTTAGCGCTCACCACGAATGTCACTTTGTTACACAAAAATATCGTCACCTAGATTATTTGCAGTCGGTGTAGGCTTATCATCATCTATACCAGCTTCCTAAGAAAGTCTTAAACCTCAACTCTTCAAAACAAGCTTGAGAAAAGAGAGAAAGACATCAAAAAAGGAATGTAACTCTGGTTCCGAACTTTCTCTTACTTTTGCCTGCGGGCCCGCACCTTTTGTTCAAGGTATCTGCGTACTTATACCCTTTGTATGTAAAGGGGAAGGTGCGTACCCCTGTAAAAGTCAAAAGGCGCAATCTTTATCTTAAAAAACTCATCTTGGGTTAATTCTAGAGTTTTCTAGAAGCATTTGTTACGTGGATTGTTCGCTCCAAGTGGTTCATGCATCCCATCATAGGAAGAACTAATCCCTTGTTGAGAGGAGCTATCCCTTTGAAGGAGGACTCTATCCCTTTGGAGGAGGAGCTGGTAACTGATCTCCATTGCACTATAAATTGAGGCATTGGGTCAGTGGCCAGGGAGGTTAGAAGCTGAACTTTTGAGGGTAAATGCTAGTGAAATCAAGACTTACTATTTGAGCTTAAGAGGAGAGATTACATACCTTTTTGGCTTCATTAGGGAGTGAGTGAAGCTTGTCAAAGTAGAGGAGACTTCTTGTTCGACCATGGGAGGAGCTTGTACAACATCAAGGAAAAGGTTGTAAGGTTCTTCACCTTTTGAATTAATACAATCAAGCTCATTTTTCTCAACAAGTATCTCATGTTATTTGTTTCATGGACTCCTTGATTTTCATGTTAAATATGTTTTATAATATTGGATATTCAGGTGCTATTTAATCATTTGCCTTGTTTGTTCTTGCAGGTTTGCGACAAAGGAACTTACTTGGATCAAAGGAGCGAAGGCATCTCCAAACTTGCGTTGGACATGAGGTAGGCCTTAAAACACACTTGTTTCCCATTACTTATAAAGCACATTTAGAGAAAGATAGTGTCTGATTGGTTTGTTTGTCATTAGGTCTTCATTAGATTCTAGGAAGGTCTATCTTGTCCGCAAGATCGACTCATTCCGCGTGACACAAGGGCAAGAAGCGCGTGCATGATGAGGGGCCATCAGGTGGACAGGAGACCGATGTCATCCTCATTCAAGATGATGAGGCAGGGGCGGAAAATTCCCAACTTAGGATGACCATTCAGGAGAAGAACACGGAGATCCAAGACTTGTCACTCAATGTGGAGAGGGCCAGATGGATCATCAAGTATCTGGAGCAGAGGGACAAGCAGCTTGAGGACCAACAGGAAATCATGGAGCTGCAAAGCATCCGTGAGAATCAACAAGCTGCCTAGCAAAGGAGGATCGAGCTCACTACCTTGGAGCAAGAGATCAACAACGACCGTGAGTCCTGGTTAGAGCGGATCAATATCCACTTAGAGGGACTGCTGGAGAAGGCCAACAGAGACAAAATCATATTGAGGAGGATGGCTTGTCATTACAGGGCATGGAACATGAGTGCAAAGGCTCGGATAAGGAGCTTGAAGGCCAAATTGAGCAGAGCAAAAAAAGAGGAAAAAGAGCAAGATCGGCTTCGAATCTTGGCTAAAGCTTCTGTGGCTCAGCATAGTGCCTCTTAGAGAACCTCCAACCCAAATTTCAAGAAATTTGGAACAATTTTGGTCACATGGAAATTTTTTGGCACAAACACAGGTTTTTTCTCCCTGTGCGCTATGCCACTGGCGCGGCGCGTAGGATTGGGAGCTCCAAATGGGAAATGGCTTGCATTTTTTGGATTCAACATGCAAAATTACGACTACTGGCATTCGGGCAAGACATTTGGGCATGATTTGAGTCTTTAGGAGCGTAGGATTGGGAGCTCCAAATGGGAAATGACTTGCATTTTTGGATTCAGCATGCAAAATCACGACTACTGGCACTCGGGCAAGAAATTTGGGCATGATTTGAGTCTCTAGGATGTCAAAAACACCCAAAAAATGGCCTCACTGCCCCTATTTTGACACACAGGAAGAAGTCTTGGGAGAATGAAGATTTGGAGGGGAAAATGAGCTCCAAATTCAAAAATTCCACTTGGGTTGGAAGGTAGACAGGACAGGCTTTCCAACAAGCACACTTGGGCACATTTTGGACTCCTAGAAGTGCCTCAACACTGGCCCAAAAGTGGCGCGGTGCATATAGAAAATGGCGCGGCGCATATAGGAAAAAAGGCCCAATTTGCCTTTGTTTCGCCAAATTTCGATTTGCGACTTATCATAAGTGGGCCCTCTCATCTACACTTCACTTTTTCGGCACCAAAGGTGGCATTTAAAGTATTTTCACTCCAGATGGGCTTCTATCCAAGTGGAAAAGGAAGGCAAACAGTCACCCCAAGCCATTTGTCATGTTTGTAACGCTGCACTTGTAGCTAATGGTTGGCTTTCCACCTCCATTTTCTAATGATTCAAGTAACTCCCCAACCCTTGGGCATTCTATCTCTTCATGGCACGTTCTATATATTGTATGCAAATTATTTGCAAAGGGTTGGTTGGCTTGTAACTTCTGGGAGACTGTGGGAAAGAAAATCTGTTTCTTCATTGTATATTTTTACAGAGGATTAATGAAAGGCAGCGACTATGTTTCATGAGATTCATGTGGTTGTGAGTGTAGCAAATGTGTCTCTTATGTTTCATATGTATCTTGTTATGTTCCATAGTTCATTTCCAGTGAAATTTTCTAAGTTAGATAAGGTAGAATTCAATTTTATTGCTCTGCCTGTGGGAAAATTTCATGTTCAGTGTTCTTTCTTCTGTTGAAAAGGATTCATGTACTAATGCCCTTTTCACTCTCCTAAGCAATCTCTCCATTCCGCGTTGTTTCAAACTAAATTGCTGGACTCTCCGCCTATCTTGCCTCATGAAGTAATCTGTGTCTTTATATTAAATTCTCTATTCATTGAGGTCCATTGGTCCTATACCATCCCAGAAACATAGTCATTCATAAAAATCACTTCTTGTATCCATATTCACTTACTAGCCTAAGATAAATATTTCACTGTAAGTCATCTCAGGCCATTTCATTTATCTATTCACTGAGTGTAACTCGGAGAGAGCCCTCTCCTGTTCTGGTAGGGCTAGCTACCATATTGAGTTTGGTTTGTGGTTACCCTAAACTTTTCCTTCCTTCAGCCTAAGGCAGATTTAGGTGCTAACATGATAGAATAACTCGCTCTTCAAAGAGAGTTGATGTTGAGTACCTTCGAGTGGGACTCAAAGGTACAAATCCGAGCAAAGAAAAGTGGATTGAGATTGGGAGAGTGAGGGAGCTCTACCCTCACCTAGTCTCTGTTTACAATCCAACTTTGTAGTCTAAAAGCTTTCAAGTGGAGAGGAATGATCCAGGAGGATTCCGTTGATTCAGTTACACATTGATTAGTTTGGTTCTACCATCGTCATCAGTATCAGAGGTGGTCGTCCAAGTTGGTAAAGGTTTAGTTATGGTTGTATATGGTTGAATGGTGGTAAAAGAATTGTATAAGGTTATTAAAAATGGATTTTAGCTTAAATATGCTAAAAACCTAAGCTAAGAAGAAAGAAAACCATGCTACAAAACCTAACCCTAAAGTTCTAGTCCTAAAAACCTAAAAAAGTAATGTTATGTGTTAAACTTTGTTAATAACCCTCGACATAATTATAAGCATTACAAACCAACAAAATACAATACACAACCAGCATTGACCGCATGGGCAGTGTTAACCGCATCAGAGGAGGTCATGTGACCAGGTATGAGTTTTAGGCAGCGGGTTGTGAAAACCATTGGAGGATAGTCACCTTAATTGCAGCCTAGACTGTGTCGTGTGACCAGTGTTAACCGTCAGGTTGTAAACAATCGGAGTTAGCTGCAGCATAAAACCGTCAGCTGGAAACTGCATTAGAACCATTAGAGGATAGGTCATGTGAACATCGACGAATAACCATTAGCGGGTTAATCGCCGTAACCGCCGGAGAAGACCGCTAGATGGAATATGGTGGTTAGACCACTAGCATTCATGTGCAATGGTTTTAGCCTTCACCTAGTTAAGCCTGACCACCAACAATTATATCCTATTATAATGCTTATTTTGGGTTTTTATTCAACATTGGTTAAACAAACTTGTAATGTCACTAAGTGACACACCAAATCACACCAAAAACCCTAAATCATACCCTCAAAGGTAACTGATGCATTCCAATCTAAGTAAAAGTGGTTATGATGCATATATCCACTATATCAATGAGCATTTTCGGCCTTGTGAAGAGTTAGTGAGGATTTTGAGTGTTTTTGGTACTTGTCATTCAGAGGCTGAGACAGAGAGGCGGTCAGTGTTTTGATCATATGTTGGGCATCCGAAGTCGGATTTGGAATCCGTAAGCAGTGTTGGAAAGTTGGTTTAGAGAGATTTCTAGTTACAGAGGTTTGAATTTCCTGCGTGCAAGTCAAGTTTGACAGAATCACTGTGTAATCAACTCCTTTTCATTCCTAATAAAAATGGTCGCCCATCTTGAAAGTGGACCCAAAGATGTAATTCATCAGGGATGAACTCCATCATCAATCTGGATGTCTGGTATAGCTATGTTTTTATAGTATATTTCTTCATTTTTTATGCATCTAATGGTTTAAGTTCCATCACAAATCCTTCTTCATTGCTTATGTCTTCTCGCTTAATGCACCTTTGGTTTCATTCAATTCATTAATTGGCGCTAATAACTTCTGCTTAAGTTTTAATATATGATCAATCAGATCAGTAAATGGAGTTTTTACACTTCAATGCAATGAAATACATTTAGATCACAACCATATATGAGACTAGTACGAGCCAGTCTTCCCAAATATCAATTTCATAATTTGTAACACTAGTCGTTTCTATGACTCAATGCGTAATTTTGGCTCGAGATAATGGTAAATTGGGCCTCGATGCCAGATGAAAGTATCAACATTGTTCTCACTGAGCTCATGTTTTATATGCATACCTCTTCATCTAGTAACGGATCCATATACTCCTTGACTCTTCAGTTTTTTATGCAATTTTTTCCTTTATATTGTTCCTTTCTCCTCAACTAGTCCTCTATAACTTTCGTTTTTCCTCCTTATTTATCAAGTGGTGTTAGTAATCTCCTTTTGTTTATAGTTTTTATTTCCACAAGTATGGTAGGTAGGAAAACTAAGATCTAGTCCTATGATCTTGGTTTAGTTCCCCAATGGCTTGTTCTCTGCTCCTGACTTCACCAATTTCTCGTCTTAGGGTACCTCCTACACTTACATCTTGGGATTTGGATCCGTTGAAAAATGTAACTATTGTCAATCTTCATAATGTAATAAAATGTAATTTTTATGTTCATTATTATTATTTTGTTTTTTGGTCAAAGCATGTTCTTCATGCTTATAGACTCCAAAGAGTCAAAAGAATTTATTGTGAGTCAAAAAGAAAAATATATTTGATTCTAGTCCCATTTGCAATTTTGTAAATAAAATAATTTTTAATTTTATTGAGTCATCCACCGAAATGTACAAGTTGGCCCTCCTTGGGAACAAGTAGGCCTGGGCCTCCAATATCCACTTATTTTACCCTCCTAGATAGCTATATATAAGAGGCAGGTCAACTCATTTGAGAGCTCATTCATACACACACAAGAAGCACATCTGAGGCACGCGAAGGAGGAAAAAAAGTAGAATTCAAACGATAGAGAATTGAAGTCAAAGACGAGATAATTTTTCCATGACAAGATTTTAGAATTGAAGGACAAATTTTTCTGTACTAATGGAAACTCGAAAATTCAGGGGCCAAAATTTCAGGAGTTGACCAGATTTGGGATAGTTTGACGAATGTCGACTTTGACAATGGAGGTGACGTGGAAGAGAATTTGAATTATAATTTTGGTGGTAGTTTTGGTCTTGGTCGTAGGCTTTAATATCTCACATTGAATTGATTCTATAAGAGAAATATTTTTGTCAGGTTTTCCCCCTTATGAGGTTTCGCCTCGGCTTGGAGCCTATTTTTTGGCGTCTCTTGTTTCTTTGTGATCTTTTTGTTTTTTAAATTTGTATAATTGCTTGATTAAGAGAATATAATTAATAAAAGGCAGATAACATTCACAAGTAATTATCATGAAGAGAAATCAATCCTAATCTACTCTACATTTGGTTTCTCAACATGGTATTAGAGTTATGGTAAGGACAGGAGCACTGTTGAAGAAGCCATAACATAGGAAATAAAATGGAGAAGTCTCCTCTATGATCTAATATGTTCAAGAAGGTCAAATATTTTGTCTATTAACCTGTGGATGAGACAAATATAGTTTTTGATTCGTTTCTTTAAAAAAAATCCAAACTCTATGACATATTACTTGTACAAAATTATTTGAACCTATGATTGAATTTGTGATTGATTGTCACACAAGTATGAACCTATGAGGATACTATGATAAAGAAATATGAATTTGTGAAACTACTGTGACAAAGGCATCTGAATTACTGTAGATAAGACAAAGTTATAAGGATATGAAGGAAGAAAGAGATAGTGTTTTATCTCCATATAAAGGACGAATGTACAAAGAACAAAAATCTGAAGATGAAAAATGTTCAATTTTTTGTGTAGAAATCTAAAAATAGTCCAAGAAACTAGTGTAGTTTGAGTCTCTTAATTCTTGGAAGTGATTGAGAGACCAATTCCTCAAGAAATTTAAGTCGAATCCAATCTAAACCTATGTTCTGAAGCTATATATCTATGAATAACTTTTTCTCTATGGATGTGACAACTAAGTACAAAAACATGGCTAACGGAACTAGGAACACATATGACCTAATTCAATACAAAATAAAGAAGAATAAAAAGTGTGAGCCTTTTCTGTAAGTAGTATTAATCTGTGTTAATCTAAGTCTCTCACTATGCCCTCTGTTAGAGCCTAGATTGACCTCAGGCTGAAGGGAGGCAATCCTAGGATAACCACAAACTAAGCTTAACCTGGTAGCTAGCCCTACCAGGTTGGGAGAGGGCTCCCTTCTTGTCAATCTCAGTTGAGATGATTGAATAAAATATGGATTTTAGGCTAGGTATAGTAGCTCTAGATTTTTTTGGTTGATTTTGATGGTTTTGTTGCTGGATTAAATGGAGCAGGTAGCTTCGGGTCCATCAAATCAAGTCAAAATTGCAGGGTGTTCTGTGGGGCGAGGTAGGTAGGTGGTTATGCACTTGGAATTGAGTGAGATGGTAGGTCTAAAACTGGTGAGGAGATGAGGAGGCATGCAAAGCTCATGAGTCCTCTTCAAACAACTGAAAACATCAAAAACTAAATGTATTCCCAAGGTAGAGCACTGTTACCAATGTATTCTACCTATCTATCTTGATTTCATTTAGTTGAGGAGAATGAATTAGATTTGGGCACACATAACACATGAGAAAAACTAGTGACAGAAGGAGAAACAATGCAAAAACACATTACCACAAGAATCCCACAAAAATAGCTGCAAATACTGGATTATTTTCTTGCCAAACTGCTGTAGAGATGTACAATGTAGCTCAAAGCATCCAAGAGAGTCCAACCTTTACAAATGAGGAAGAAAATACATAATATAGGCATCAAACAACTCATCATAAGCTTCATGGGTCGAATAAATGAGAAGAGGGGCAGTTTAAACCATTTCCCAACTAAGAACAAGAATATAGGTAGTGGAACAACTTACCTCTATAAGTATGGAAACTGATTCATTGGCCCCCAAACCACCTCAAAATGATGAATCTACCCTCTAAGGTCATTTTAAAATTACATTTACATAGAATAGCATCATTTACAATCATAAATTCATCCATGATGGGAGAAAAGGTCAACTTGTAGAAAAACTGGGCGAAATTTAGATTTTTAGGCAAACTGGCTCTATGCGTAGTGCCAATGTCCAGGTGCATAGCGCCACTTCATACCTGATTTTGGAGGCCTTACCCTTAAACAAATTAAGCCCAAGATAGAACATTTTAAAGGTCTTCCTATCTAGTTTCTGGAAAATCTTTAATTTTTTCATTTGGAGGTCATTTTCCCCCTCAAAAGTGGAATATCCCAAGGCTGCTTCTATGTGTCCAAAAAGAGGTAGAGAGGTCATTTTTTTTTTTTTTTTTTTTTTTTTAATTATGGTTTTTTGACCTTTAGGTGACCAAGTTTTGCTCCAAAATTGCTGAAAATTTCATGGATTGATAATATCATCATGTTGAATCCAAATATGCAAACCATTTCTTCAAAAAGTCTCCCAGTCAAAAGCGTAGCGCCGGCCTCTGGTGCGTAGCGTCAACTTCAAACTCACTTTTGATAGCCTTCCCGATGTCCAAATTGGGCATTTGATAGTTCAATGGAAATCTTGTCGAGTCTACCTTCTAAAAAATCTTGAATTTTTGCAATTTGGAGTTCATTTTCCCTGTCAAAAGTCAAATCTCCCAAGATTGGTCAAAATGTGCAGAATGAGGCTGCCCAAATGCAGAGTGCTGTTACAGTCAACTTTTGAAGGTCTTTCTCAACTCCCAATTGAGCTCATGATAGCTCATTGGAAATCTATTTGTGTCTACTTATTAGTTAACTCATTAAGCAAGTCATTTGGTCATTCAATCTAGGATAAAAATTGATTTTACCAAAGTCACTCTAGAGGTGCAACACTTCTCCTGATGCAACTGTATTTTTGACATTTCTCTAAAACCATGACACCTGTGTAAAATGTGAAGGAGATTTTTCTTCCTTGGCCTATTGTGGACAAAAAACTCTCTCACTTTTTCCAAATTCATTTTTTCTTGCTCAGAAACAAAAACCCTAGGAGAGGGAAATGAGCCTTACCTAAGCACAACTGAAGCACAAACAAGGTGTAAAATGACCCATTGGAACATGAAATAATGATGACAACCCTTTTAATGATGGTACACTCATTCGAATGGTGACATGGAACGACACTTGGTAAACTTTGGAAGGAGTGAAAATAAATCCTAGACTTAATACCTGGTGACCAAATTTTACTTGAAGACTCACTGAAATGACAAAATTTGACTTTGACACCCTAAGACCTCTTTGTAAGAGCATGTTTGATCGTTGGTGGAAGGCTTGAAAGTCTAACACTAACATTGGCTCCATTGGGGATGGTAGCTCCTTGGAGGTGCCAAGAACACCGTAGACCAAGTAGCCTTATCAATTGGGCATGGAGTCAAAAAAACACTCAAATTGACGACTTGACAACACAATTTGACTCTGAAACTGTCTTGAAAATGACTAAAACAAAAAATACTCAAGATTTACTTAACTGAAACAAGTACTTACAAATATTTTTAGTGGCAATAGACCATCGAGATCTGAGGGCTTCAAATCATGATGACAACTACCTGCCTACTGATGAAATATGTACAATCATGTGAAGTGAACCTTCCAATGTAACCAATCCAACAGATGGCTACTCACTGAAATTCTGCTTTCACTTTCCCTGAGCAGGTAGAACGATGTACATGTAGGCAACTCATAATAACAACTAAAACCAAGGCTTATTCTAATGAACCAGGCAAAATTCATCTTTTCTAATGCTTGCAAAAGAATGCCGAAGGGATCTTGAAAATCTTGAAGCACTATCTTGTCTTGAGATCCAGTAGACAAAATACAAGTACTCCCTTCATTTTGATCTAAAAGAACAGTTGGTTGCTGATTGATATGAAAGCATAAAGTAGTATAAGATTATGCTATCTGAGTGTTGGCTATAAATTCCTTGACCATGAGAAATTCTAACTCGAATTCTGGCATACTGTCTCTCTCAGGCTCAATTTCATAGTCTAAGCCTTTCCTAAATAGAAAACATTCCTCAAGATGATCAAACATGATAGCGCTATCATCCTCATGAAAGAAAACAATATTTGGTAATCTAATTTCAAGACTGTTATCATTTTCAAAAGTGGAAGAAGCTTCACTAACACCTTCTTGACCATGTGAACACTGCAAACCTGCATTAGCATGGGTTGTAACATGGCCTTTCAGGAGTTGATCTATCTCATCTTTAGATAGAGGAGAGAGTACTTTTTGTTTTCTTTTGCTAAAACAGTAATTTTCTTCTTTCCCTCCTAAAGATTCACAAGGTTGTTGAATATCTTCATTAATTTCAAGCAAAGGACTATAAAATTTTTCCTCATATTGCTGATTCATTTTACATGATTCCTGTTGACTATCAAGATGCAAAATTCCTTCATCTTCAAGCAAAGACGAAGCTACTATATGCTAATTATGATCTTGTGTAACAAGGTGACTAGTTTCAATGATTTCTTCCTCATCACGATCTGAACCTTGTTCATCATCACAACCTGAATCTAGATCTGGAATAACCAACTTGACTTTATCACAATCTGAAATTGGATCTTGATTTTCCTGCATACTGTCTTCTGCTATGATTAGATCTGAAATAAGACCTTGTCCTCCATCATTTTCAATTGTACTAAGATCTTGAACCTGCTGCAAATTTTCCTGAGCATCTTGACAAGTATTCTCTAAGCTCTCTTTATGCTGCTGAAATGGATTTTGATACAGGGCTTCCATGATCTCATCATCCATGAAGTCATCATCTTCATAAATTCTCTTAAGATTTTCAATAAAACTATAAACATGTTTGCAACAGTTCTGAACTAATATTAAGGATGGATAAGATTCTTTATACCTTTCAAAGAACATGGCATGAAAATATTTTAAACAATAAATACAAGCAGGTGGCAAACCTTCATACCAAGATCAGGGTTCACCTTCCAGAGTGGCCATGAATATCTTCATCAAGCAGTCTTTAGGAAAATCAACCTTCAACTTGCGAATATGCATGTGAAATCTAACCATATGTAAAGCAGCATCATTCCTATCATCATCTTTAAACTTAGGCAAATTCCTTTGCCAATCTACCATAGGAATTTTGTTTGAGAAACCTAGAATGTGATCTTGGCTCATGGGAGCATACCTTTGAGAAAACAAATCCATTTTGATAACAATGAATTCACCATTCAGGCTACTGATTCTTGAAGAGTAGATTTTCCATAAAAATTTTGAACCTTGGGATTCTTCGACACTAGAGTCTCCAAGTGAATGATTTTAGCTTTTAGGTGTCTGATCATTGCCCACCATCAATAATTAGATCTAAACTTGATACATTTTACTGAGGAACATAAAACTACGTTCCTCAGTATGGTTTCCACTATGTTAGAGCCTAGACTGACCTCAGGGTGAAGGGAGGCAATCCTAGGATAACCACAAACCAGGCTTAACCTAGTAGCTAGCCCTACCAAGTCGGGAGAGGGCTCTCTCCTTTTCAATCTCAGTTGAGATGATTGAATCAAATATGGATTTTAGGCTAGTTATAGTAGCTCTAGGTATTTTTGGTTGATTTTGATGGTTTTGTTGCTGGATCAAATGGAGCAGGCAACTTTGGGTTCGGGAAATCAAGTCAGAATTACAGGATGTTCTATGGGGCGAGGTAGGTAGGTGTTTATGCACATGGAATTGAGTGAGATGGTAGGTCTAAAATTGGTGAGGAGATGAGGAGGGCATGCAAAGCTCACGAGTCCTCTTCGAACAAATGAAAACATCAAAAACTAAATGTATTCCCAAGGCAGAGCATTGTTACCAATGTATTCTACCTATCTATCTTGATTTTATTTAGTTGAGAAGAATGAATTAGATTTGGGCACACATAACACATGAGATAAACTAATGGCAGAAGGAGAAACAATGAAAAAACACATTACCACAATAATCCCACAAAAATAACTGCAAATCTTGGTTTATTTCCTTTCCAAACTGCTGTAGAGATGTACAATGTAGCTCAAAGCATCCAAGAGAGTCCAACCTTTACAAATGAGGAAGAAAATACATAATATAGGCATAAAACAACTCATCCTGACCTTTAAGGGTCGAATCCATGAGAAGAGGGGCAGTTTAAACCATTTCCCAACTAAGAACAAGAATATAGGTAGTGGAACAACTTACCTCTATAAGTATGGAAACTGATTCATTGACCCCCAAACCACCTCAAAATGATGAATCTACCCTCTAAGGTCATTTTACAATTACATGTACATAGCATAGCATCATTTACAATCATAAATTCATCCATGATGGGAGAAAAGGTCAACTTGTAGAAAAACTGGGCAAAATTTGGATTTTTAGGCAAACTGGCTCTATGCGTAGCGCCACTAGCCAGGTGCGTAGTGCCACTTCACAACTGATTTTGGAGGCCTTTCCCTTAGCCAAATTGAGCCCAAGATAGCTCACTGGAAATTTATTCCTATCTAGTTTCTAGAACATCTTGAATTTTTGCATTTGGAGGTCATTTGCCCCTTCAAACGTGGAATCTCCCAAGGTTGCTTCTGTGTATCCAAAAAGAGGCAGAGAGATCATTTTATTTATTTATTTATTTATTTTATTTTATGGTTTTTTGACCTTTAGGTGACCAATTTCTGCTCCAAAATTTCTGAAACTTTTAGGTATTGATGCTATCATCATGCAGAATCCAAATATGCAAACCATTTCTCCAAAAAGTCTCCCAGTCAAAAGCGTAGTGTCGGCCTCTGGTGCGTAGCACCAACTTCAAACTCACTTTTGACAGCCTTCCCGATGTCCAAATTGGGCATGTGATAGCTCGTTAGAAATCTTGTCGAGTCTAATTTCCACAAAATCTTGAATTTTTCAATTTGGAGTTAATTTTCTCTTTCAAAAGTCAAATCTCCCAAGACTGGTCAAAATGTGCAGAATGAGGCTGCCCAAATGCAGATTGGTGTTGCAGTCAACGTTTCAAGGTCTTCCTCGACTCCAAATTGAGCTCAAGATAGCTCATTAGAAATCTATTTGTGTCTACTTATCAGTCGACTCATCAAGAAAGTCATTTGGGCATTCCATATAGGAGAAAATTTTATTTTACCAAAGTCACTCCAAGGGTGTAGCAACTCTCCTGAGGCAACTGTATTTTTGACATTTCTCTAAAACCATGACACTTGTGTAAAAAGTGAAGGAGGTTTTTCTTCCCTGGCATATTGTGGAAAAAAACTACTCTTACATTTTCCAAATTCATTTTTTCTTACTCAGAAACAAAAACCCTAGGAGAGGGAAATGAGCCTTACTTGAGCACAACTAAAGCACAAACAAGGTGTAAAATGACCCATTGGAACATGAAATAATGATGACAACTCTTTTAATGATGGTACACTCATTAGAATGGTGACATGGACCGAAACTTGGAAAAAATTGGAAGGAGTGAAAACAAATCCTAGACCTAATACCTAGTGACCAAATTTTACTTGAAGACTCACTGAAATGACAAAATTTGACTTTGACACCCTAAGACCACTTTGGAAGAGCATGTTTGATAGCTGGTGGAAGGCTTCAAAGACTGACACTAACACACTCCTTTGGAAAAACAATTCAAAATTAGCCCATGCTTACTAATGTACATATCTTAAATCTATAGCTTGCATAAATAAGTCTAGAAGTTTGCTCCATTATCGAACTTCTTGAGGAGATATTAAGTCTAGTATTTGGCTACTTGGAAGAGATCTGAAAGTTCAATCATAGTTCTTGGGCTATTGTGAGAGGTATGAAGTATACTCTTTATCCAAGTTCTGTAACTCTATGGAAAATCTGAAATTGATACTCTTGCTTAAATTTCATTGCCATTCAAGATCTAGTTCTAGAATGAGACTTATAAGGTTATTACAAACATCCTTTCAGTGATTCAAGAGTTTATTTGTTTGATATTTTTTCATTATGAAGTTGATCTATAGGCCAATTCCTAGAGGGACAATATAAGTTCATCAATGTATGATCAAAGATATATTTATTGATTCGAATTCTTAAGTTTAATCTGAACTTAGTAGCATAAATTCAAGCTTTATGGGTTTGTTCTAAGGTAGTGATTCAAGATTGTACATTCATATGTATTAAGATTTCTTGTTGAAGTGAGTTTTCTTAGAGAACCTAAATGATATTACTTTGTGAAATATGTGAAGGACAGAATAAGAGTTTGTCATGTAGATCTAAGGCTCATCATTTATGTAACCTAAATATGATACTAGAGTTGACCTCGTTACAAAATATTCATGGAGGACAAACCTATAACATTTGTTTTAGTTCATTGAAATATCATTTTTTCTATGGTATAGTGGAAGGAACAAAAACTACGTGGAAAAAATATGATATCTAAAGAAGATTGGTGAAGAAATTGAAGCCTCCTCTACAGACAATTCTCATGCACAATACATTGTAAGCATTTTAACGAAATCTATATGGTCAACATCATGGTTCGAAGATTGGATATGTAAGGATCGTATCTTTGTTAAAAGGAAGATGTGAAATCAACTGGCAATTGAAGAAAAGGACTATATCTCTGTGATAAATAGACTAATTGGTTAGATTTAAGGAAGTACACATGAATTTCTTTCACTTGCATCAGAAGGCCTATTGTTACACAGTAATTTGTCACTGTCCTTATCTTAGTCCCTCTGCTGTGTCAAGTATCAAATAAACATTTCCATATCTTCCCACTCATGCAAGAATATTAAGAAAGTACTCTCTAATGCTAGAGATTGACCTTGTTTGACTAAGTTTCTGCATCATCGTTAATAAGACATTAAAAGGTGTGATGATCCCTTGTCATGAACTGTCTCATTGTGACACCATCGCCAGTGTACACATGATAAGTTTCTGCATCATCGCTAATAAGACATTAAAAGGTACGATGATCCGTTGTCATGAACTGTCTCATTATGACACCATCGCCGGTGTACACGTGTTTCCCACGACGGTGCGATTTTAGGGCTCGGCGCGAAGCTCCTAGCTATTTACAGTGACGATTCATTTGAACACATTGCCTCCTTGTGATGTCGTCATTGATCCTTAGTTCATGACCTACGACGATCCAGATTAGGTGAATTAGTTCAAACAATCAACCTTCTAGATGTTTCTAGAGCTGGTTTTTGGGTTAGTTTGGGTCACCTTTCCTCCTCTGGGATGGTGGTTCCGCCTCTTGTGCAATCTCCCTTTAGGATAAGCTCCCTCTCCCTCATTTCATGGAGACTCCTTCTCCTATAAAATCACTCACCATTGCTATGATCTACTAGTTCTTTAGTTCTGTAGTTGCTGGTTAGTTCTTTTGAGTTTGGTAGATAGCTTTGGTGTGAGTGTGACAAGTGTGGGATTTCTAATAGTTTGGTAAGAGGTTGTGGAGTGCCTTAACCTTGTATTAGAGCTTGTGAGTGAGAGAGAGATATCATCTATTTGGGAGACCGATTTTTGAGAGTAAATGCTTGAAGAAACATACTAGCTGGACCCTCTAAGAAGGCTTGCGATGTCATGACTTGGTTGTAAGCTTTGTTCTTGATTCATTTTAATACAATCAATGATGATTTCCTATATCTTGTGTACAATTTACTTGATAGCTTATGATTTCTTGACTTTATAAGTAAATATATCATTGTTGTTTTCGGTTACATGCTTCGTTGTTTTCTTGTGGTGTTTCAGGTTGGTTGCTCATTGAGGAGGAAGAGACAGAAGCTGGAGCAGTGCAACGAAAAATTCATCAACCACCAGTTTGAGGTAGGCCTCCAACGATGACTATTTAAGGGAATCGATTGTTTTTTTGTCTTTGCTATGACTAGACCCACTCTAGGGCTAGAGAGGTTGCCTCTATCTGTAGAGGGAACACTTTCCTTTATCATAACCTTTTCCATGTAGATTGCACGTGACACCAAATCTTCCAGGTCATGGTGAAGTCACATTTAGGAATTGATATAAAGAGGAAGCTAATGATATGTTTAAAGATAGTGACATATTATTAAAAGGGTTATAGATATATTAGAAATTATGACTTAATTTACATAATAGCATTTATATTCTTTCCTTGCATATGAATATTTTTTGAAATGATCTCCATCTCATAAAAGGCTTGATTGTATCATCTCAAGGGTTTTTGTAACTAACTATCTTGTATGCTTGTAGAATTTGTAATTCTTAAATGATAGATCTTGAAGATTTTGAAGAATATATGGTTTGTAAACCCTAGCATAGGTTTGAGGTAGAAAACCCTAGGAATAGAAACCCTAACTAATTATTTCCACTGTAAAAATAAAACCTAGCTCTTTACAATTATAGGAATGACATCATGTTGATACAAGGTTTATGAAAAGGTCCAAGATTAAGAGGGAGCTGACTCTCCTCAAAGAGATAAGTATTCTACACCTTCTTTATTTAATTATTACTGTTACTATTTTGTCTATACATCAGAGAATTCGATTATATGGAAACATAAAAGGGAAGAAGTTCTCTTACTGGAAAGAGGGAGTCGTAAGATATTACAATACTACTTAGAGATTTGATTGGTTCAATTCAAGAACAAATTGATTGAGTTGATAGTAATAATACTGATAAAGATACTGATGATTGAGAGCTTATATGATTTCTTGGAAAAGTGTGAAGAAATAATCCTATGGATGTTGTGGTTGATACAATCAGTTGTGAAGTGGAATACATGATAGATTCGATTCAGATAGTAATTATAGCTACATGAATATTGGAAAAGAACCAATAAGGTATAAGTGCTTTATAATTCATGATATGATGTAAGATGAAGTCATGAAGCAAAATAATGTATCCCTGAATGAAGTAGGTAGTTGTTGTATTAATGATGTTGCTTTCTATAGCAATGGGTATCCTTGAGACAAGATTAGGCTTATGGATGTCTCCTCCATGGTTGAGAGGGAGTGAGGATGGACATTGTATTATCCATGTGTCATGTACTATGGCTAGGACTAATAGTTGTAAGCCTTGTAAAGGCATTGGTAGGGAGAATGGTGGATTGGATAAGCATATGGGATCGATATTCTTTGAGGATTTATACTTTGATCGGGACTAATCATCATAAGTCAAGTACATTAATCCAAGATAAGAATAGTCGTAAGGACTGATATTTCCAGGTGTCAAATATTGTGATAATTGATTAGGAAATAGTCCTGTGAGGACATACCTGGTGAACACTTGAGTGGGGTATGTTCTTGAGAGGTGGTGGTGTCCAAATTTATGCATCCCAACATTGTTCTCTGATCTAATGGAGAGATAGAGCTTGTTATGCAAGGCCTTTCTATTTTGAAAATTATGGTTGTGATAATGTAAATCATCATTGATGCTTATCAATTTGGATCCTTTCTTATGTTAATATTTCAAATTGAGAGTATCATTTTGTGTCATTATAAATACCTCCCTAGTTAAGAGGGAGTGTTGAAAAATGTAACTAGTGTTTTTTTTTTTTTTTTTTTTTTTTTTCTCGGTAAAACTAGCTAGTCTATTATATTATATTTACAGGAAAATATTACAAGCAGTGAAACAAGACTTCCATGGCCACTAGTGGCACTTTGGGTCTCTTGGCATTGACGCAAACAGCTCCCTCACAGGGGCAGCACCTACAGGACTACCTAAATTCCCCCAAAAACTAACTGAGGCCGAGGCCAATTCTACTTGACGGTCAACAGAACATGACGGCCCACGCAGGGGCTTCCTTCAAAACCAGACTGTAGATCGACACAAACGAGACAGACTGATAGTAAACTAGATCGACAGAAACAAGACAGAATGAAAAACTGCAAGTGAACAAACATAGTGACCTTTATCCTGGACCCGAGCAGAGAGAGAAAGGTAAGAGCTGGTGCGCGCGTTAGAGGATCAGTCGTCACCGGGACCTTTTTCTTCCACGATAGTGCACCATCCCTGACCCTCAGGGATTCCTTCCCACATGGCAGCCCACTTATCCTTTGCTGTGCCTTGAGGTTCCTGCTCCTGGGGATGCGAGGGGGCATGCAGAATCTCCTTCCCTGAGGTGCCCACCTCAATTGGTGGTTGCAGGACAGGGCTCTCCTTTCCAGTGCCTTCTGTGGGTGGTTCCACCATTGCTGGAGGCGTCCCACTGTCATTCCCTTCAAGAGCTTTAGTAAAAAGAACTGAAATATGAGCATTGATACCTGCACTATCCTTGGAGCTGCCCAGGGTGAACACAACCGAGCCAAATGCTGGAAGAGCTGGCTCTCCTTCGCTTGAGCTGCCAACCTCCGTGAATTGCCCAGCTTGGAGTGGCTTAGCCCTTGCCCTCCTGTAGCAATAACAACAGCAACAATGGTGGTGCTCATTCGCTGCCGGAGGGCGAGAGGATGAACCTCTCCCGGATCCCCTCCTGCAAGGTTGTCGCTCCCGTAGCCTCGCCATGGACACGCCTCCGTCTCCCCTGTTAGCTTGCGTTGAATTTTGAGACCAGCCACCAGACGGAATTCGCCACAAGTTTCTCCCGATCGCGACAATCTCTGAGAAGCTGTAGCCTGAGGGAAGAAAGTCCCTCTTTGTAACCAGATTGCCCTGATTGCACTTGGTTTGCCGCTTCCACCTGAGACCAGAGCCTGAATTGGAGCGGCGGTGAGCCAAGATGGCTGGTCGAAGTGGTAGAATAACCGCCCACCTTTGCGTCTGCACCCTCGTGGAATTCCCCTGCGTCTGAACCTCACCAGCTTCACCATAACAATGGGCTGGCTTCTGCTCATCCGTGCCTTGATAACCCTCCTCATTCCCTCGGTGGGAGCGAACAATAACTGCAAGCTGCAGTGCCATCGTTTCACTCTGCTCGGCATTGAATGCCCAGAGCTCGGACTGCAGAGGATTAACCCTTTGACGGCTAACTCCATCAACCATAAGTACGAGCACGGGGCGACACATGTTGGACATGTGGCCCGTTCCTTTGTGACGTGCCAACACCCGCATCCGGGGAAAAAATGTAACTAGTGTTATTCTTCATAATGTAATAAAATGTATTTTTTATATTCATTATTATTAATTTATTTTTTGGTCAAAGCTTGTTCTTCATGATTATAGAGTCAAAAGAGAAAAACGTTTATTGTGAGTCAAAAAGAAAAATGTATTTGAGTCTAGTCCCATTTGAAATTTTGTAAAGAAAATAAATTTTAATTTTTATTGAGACAAAGTCCACCAAAATGTACAAGTGGGCCTGGGCCTCCAAGGGCCACCTATTTGACCCTCCTAGACAATTATATCTAAGAGGCAGTTTGACTCATTTGAGAGCTAATTCAAACACACACAAGAAGCACATTTGAAGCATGCGAAGGAGGAAAAAAGGTAGAAGTCAAAGAAGAGATCATTTTTGCTTGACCAAATTTCAGAATTGAAGGATGAAATTTTCTTTGTTATTGCAATCCCAAACTTTCAGGGGCCGAAATTTTAGGAGTTGACCAAATTTGGGACAATTTGACCATCATTGACTTTGACTTTTGAGGTGACTTGGAGGAGGATTTGACTTGGTATTTTGGTGGCACTTTTGGTCTTGGTCTTGGATATCTCACTTTAATCTAATTCTATAATAGAAGCATTGTTGTTGGGTTTTCCCCCTTGTTGGGTTCTTCCCTAGCTTGGAGCCTAATTTTTGGTGTATCTTGTCTCTTTGTGATCCTTTTTTTTTGAACATTTGTATAATTTCTTGATGAAGAGAACATAATAAATAATAAAAGGTAGATAACATTCACAAGTAATTATCATGAAGAGAAATCAACCCTAATCTACTCTACACTTGGTTTCTCAACATGCTCCACATCACATCTTCCTCTAATTACTCTTCTTTCACTCAAGCCTCTTTTGACTATAATATGACCAATTGAGTATGCCTTGTTGGTGAGCACAGAGCCAACATGATGTGACTTACTTTCACGAGCATGATGGATCTCATGCTTAGCAGAGAGTTGAAGCTCTGCCCAATGCTACAAATAAAATACACCTCAAGATACCCATGTTGAAATCACAAAGGAAAAATAAGATATAGTTGGTGAGTGTGGTTGCTAAACAAACACAAAGATATTGGCTGAAATTCTGAATTGGGTGCTTGATATTGAGCATTACCATAGGATAACACAACTAATACATGTACATTTACTAACACTTAAAGCTCCTCATTGGTTGAGTTCTTCTTCACAGAAATGGGGCGAAAGAGGAAATTCTTTCTAGGCTAGATGAATTACAACTCAATATGAGGAGTGTGGATAAGAATCTTAGACGCATTGACTATCATATCAGTCTCCCTATGGATTTTAGATACTCTCCTAGTGGCATCAAGGAGCCCATTCTTATGGATGTCTCTGACTCCTCAAAATCTAAATGACAAGTTCTTTTTGGTCTTGTGTTTTTAGTTTTTTTAGTCATGTTTCTTTTTTTCCAACTAGTTGATAACCTATGTTGTGTAGATACTCTTTTGTTTTGTTTAATTTTTGATGAATTGCTACATATATTTGGTTTGTATGATAAAATAATTATGGTTTGGCCACTAGTTTAGTTTCCCTAGTCATAGACCAACGCCAACCAAATTTTGTAATAATGTTTTGTTTTAAAGCTTAATTAGAATATTTACCTCACAAAAAAAAAGTTGAACAAATACATTAATATATTGTAACAAGGGGATACAAACTATAGGCAAGAGAAAACTAACAAAATGGAAATTTTAATTTAAAAATATTTAAAAAAGGTTTACATAAAATCCAGTTTCCTAAAACCTACAATTGTAATAATCCCCTATATGGAAAACAAAGCATATCATATTTTCAAGTGCAACTAGATTGGTGGAAAACATAACACCAATTAAAATAAACTTGAATGCATGATATATTTTCCATTAAAGTCATTCTCTCTTGGTTTCTGTAGCTTCCTCCTTGTGACAAACATGTTGAAAAAGCTAGATAAATGCCTTCATCATAGACATAAACGACAAGGTCTCATCAAATAGGTATTTTGGAGATCCATTTTTAAGATTGATTTTAGTTTGTGTGTATGTAAGGAATTCTTTATGTGTAGTTATTCATCGACAAGGTCTCATCAAATAGGTATTTTGGAGATCCATTTTTAAGATTGATTTAGTTTGTATGTAAGTAAGGAATTATTTATGTGTAGTTATTCATCGATAGTAGACGAAAACTTTGGCACATCTCCATTATCCATAACTATATGACAATATAAGTAAGAAATAAATAAAGAAATTACATATATTTAAATAAAATATGAAGAGAGCTCATTTGATTAAGTGAAGAAATATTAGAAGGGGGAGATGATGGTGATCATGTCCAGAGGTATGGTTTCAAGAAAAGTCATTGCAAGCTTAAATAACATTGATGAAGGCTTCTGGGGAGCTTATAGTCAAATCTAGTGTGGGTTTCAAGATTCGACCCTCTATGACTATAAGAACGAGGGCTCAAGGCATCACATTGTAATGAGATTTGTTGAAAGTGTTGCAAGTGATGATGTAATAACAATAGAATGAGTGTAAATAAGCTGGTGGATGCAACATATTGACGGATCCAGATATATCAAGTTGTTTCATTGTGATTAGATCCACACGGTAGATGAAGATTCATGGTTTTCTGAAGATGGGTTTGCATGTAGGAAGCCTATGGAAGGGAGACATGTGCCAAAAAATTGCAAGAGGTTACTACGTAGACCCATGAACCTCTTTCCTCCCACAGAGTGAGATTATGATCTAGATCTAGGATGAGAGGCATGGAGGAACAAGGTTTTAATGAAATCCATGTATGGTTGTGAGGTTTCTCAACCAGAGCTAGAAGTGGGGTTTTGTTTTCAATTTTTTTTGAAAACCCTAGATGGGAGAATGATCTTTATATGTGTCTGGGCTACAAATTCAGTATTTCATCTAAAGCAAAAGATCCAAAATAAACTGGATATCTCAATGGAGTTTCAAAACTTGATTTATGCGAGCATATCTATGCAATATGACTTTCTGTTGTTGGACTACAACATCTAACAAAACTCATCTATCATCATCAATTTGAGGCTGAGGGGAGGCTTTCCTAGTCCCAGTAACCCTAAGGGACCAACTTTGTTTAAGGATGCAGTGAAGAGAAAGGTTGAATCACAAAATAAATATGGTTCAAACATCATTATTCCTGGACCTAATTACATCGTAGAACAGATGGACCAGGTCCTGTCAATGGTAGTAAATAGTCTAGAAGTTACACATTGGTTGTCCACTCTCTAATCTCAAGCAATCATTTTTCATTTTAACAAATTTTGGAAAAAAATGGAGGATCTACATCATTGGTTGTGTACAAATTGGACCTCAAATTGTGAAATACATTTGTGTTCTAGGGGTTTCTTTGTTGTTTAATTTTCTAACTTGAAGGATGTGCAATTCATCCTAAATGAGGGGCCATGGTTTTAGGGAAACACGAACCTTTTTACAACTCCATGGTTTCGAAGGTTTGATCTCAACACTATGATGATTTCAAAAATGTCAGTTTGGGTCAGATTATAAAACCTTCCTCTTCCTTTCTGGCACCACCAAGTCTTAGAAGGAATTGTAAACACTTTGGGGAAGTATGTAAAGATGGATCTAGATAGACCTTCAAAGGGAATCTTTATATTTCTATGATCTGTGTAGAAGTAGACCTTATTAAGGGTTTAACTGACCGTATTCACCTAATTCACAACATTCTTTAGTAGACCCAACATTTAGACTTTGAAAATATGTCGTAACTGCCTCCAAATTGGACATCTCCAAAATGCATATCCACAAGAAAAGAAAGATCCAAAATGGAAAAAAGAAACAACCTCAAAAGCCAAAGGGTTGGAAATTTTAGTAGCAACTTTCCTTAGACAAAGAGGATGAAGGAGTAATGGAGAATCCTATGGATGTGAAAAAACACAAGTAACCCTTGACGAAGGGGGGATTGAGAAAAAGGGAACAGTGATTCAAAGCACACAAATGACGAAAGAAACAAAAACCATAATTCTAGTGCAACAGATCGATGTGCCTCCCTTTAGAAAAGAAATGGGGGGTATTAAAAGGCCCCGTGCATCTGAGAGTTCAACTTCAAACAAAGAGGTCTCTTCGAAGGTGGTAGAGAACCAAATGGAAATTGGGGAAGAGAATCAACTGGAAATTTTAAATGCCACTCCCAATCAAGGAGTTTGGTGAAAAGTAGAGAAAAATAAAGTGAGAAAAAGGTATGTTGATGATGCTGGATATTTCCAGTATATATGGGGTCTCCCTTATGTAAATTCCCAATTATACCTCACATCTTTCGGAGTAGGAGCCCCATCTGGAGTATCATCTTGGCCACCATAACTCTAAGGTTTTCCTTGGTTCCAATGGATAACATAAGAGATTATCCACATAACCTTTGAACAAAACAGTAAGTTGACATTGTGAAACACCAATTGCAATTTCTAAAAGGAGGCCTTCATGAGAGGGAGACAAGAGTGAGTCTCTAGAAGGAAAGTAATAGTACTATCCTAAGAGAGGCACACGAGAGTAAGGAAATATTCATTTTCTATCTAGTGAATTAGTTCACATAGACAAAATGATCATTAAAGAAAATACAACACACTTTCAACAAGATAAGTACCAAAGCCAATGAAGTAGTTTAACTTCTTTAGTATATATTAACATAACATATACTGCAAACATCCAAATAATAGTCTTAAAATATTCACGATACATAAATGAAAATGTGTGGCTCAATGAGCTTCAATTATTATGTGAAAGATCCAAGTACAAAGTTCTAATTGTGATACACTAGCTCCAGTTGTGCAACATTAAGTCACTTCTTGCTTCTCCAAGGAATGATCTTATCTCTAGTGCCAAGTTAAGATGCCAAGTCTAACTCTCCAAAGTCTAAGCCTCCAAAAGCCCTTTGCTTGATTCATGAGGTTTCTTTTATAACAAGAGGAATGACCTTTCATATCCCCATGACTCTTAAACTACTCTCATGACTCCTAGACTTCCATTGTGACCTTTGAACTTCTATTTGACTAATTTGTCCATACATGACTTTTCATATTTCACATGTGACTCTTGGACTTCCACACATTACATTTTTCATTTTCATTTTGATAATACATCATTACATCCACAAATGATGTGGAAAGACACATTGACACATATGACATTGTAATGACACTTGTTCAAGCCACAAATTGGCAATGATGACATGGTTCTTTATAATGATGTGACAATACCAAGCTTCTCTCTTTATTGATGTATCTTCAATATTCACAAAATATCTTCTTTGTTCTTCATCTCCACCATACAAAGGGTCTTAAATCAACATCGGGACCTTCTGAGTTATCATGCAATGTCTTTATTTGGTCTTGGTCTAGGATCTCTCCATGCATCCATGATGGTTCTTCTTTGTGCTTCTCCTCTACAAGTGCTTCTTTGTTGTTCCTCCCTGACATCTTCCTTGAGCATCACCTTGCCATGTTGAGATGGTACACCTTCCATTTAAGATCACTCATGACAATGAAAAATTAGCATTAAAAATAACTATTCTATCCCTACATTGCTCATGGAAGAAGTTGCTTGTGATAGGCCTGTGAAAGGACTGAGAAGGAAAGGCATGATGAGGAGGGAGAAATTGAGCTCAACAATGGTTGAGGAGAGTATCACTGCTCACTAGAGTTGTGCCATGCACTATGAGGAGGATTTCTTCAAGGTCCAATGTAGTGGGAAAGTACAAATGTGATGAGTCTATTGCCTAAGATTGCACAATGTGTAGGTTTGAAGGGAGAGGAAGTGCTGCAAGTCAATTTGGGCACATCAATCCCGACTTCTAGATCCATATTATTAGGGTCCATCAAGCCCTAATTCAGTTGTTTTCATTCCCTAATGAGGTCAACCTACATCATGCTTGCCTCCCAAGTGTTTCCATGACACCATTCATTCAAAAAGTGTCCCTAAGGAGATCAGCGCAGGTAGCCTTCTATCAGGCTGCATTGCAATGCAGGAATTGCACTGACTGGGTGCACTGTAGCGCACTTAGTCTTTGTTTCACCTGCGCTAAGCAAGTTTCAACTATTTTTTTAAATGAATCCATTGGATTCCTCATCCAATGGATATTTCTGGAAGTTTCCAAGATCGTTGAGCTTGCATTTGGATGAGGAAAATGATGAATGAACCTCAATCCATTATCCCTTCCTCCATGGAACCACCTCCAAAATTTGGCAGAGCATTCATGAGGGCCATTGATGGCTTAACCTCCTCCATTCGACTATAAATTGATCAAGCATTCAAAGGCTGGTCTAGGTTGGAATTTCTTGAGCTAAGGAGATGTTGTTTGAATGAGATTAGTAAGAGTAGTGTAATAATGTTGAATTTTTGCTTCATGAGGAGAGAAGGGATTGAACTGGAAGGAAGACACTGAATCAAGCATGCACATTCATGGGTTGTAATATTTCCTTTTATCAGTAAAGAATTCAAAGCTTTTTCCATTCATGTTCTCATATATCGTATTATGGATACTATGATATGTTTAGTTAACAGATCTTTATTGTATGCTTTGATTGGTTTCTGTCTCGGCTTGTGTGTAGGTACTTTCTAAGCGGGTTAAGTACGGAAAGGAGTGGTAGGATCGATCAAGGGAGAGAGAGAGCAAGAAAAAACTACAGGTTGGTTTCTCACTTCTTACCTCTCTTATCTGTTGATTAAAGAAAAGGTAGCAAATTAGTTTGTCTGTTGTTTCTAGACTAGCTACTAAGTCTAGAGGGTTAGGCGTTTGTTAAAACACTAAATTTGCCCAAAACAAGAAGATAATGACAACATAGTTTGAATTGAAATTGACTAAAAGGAGGCCTCACTATGCTCTAGGAATATGTAGTGTGTTCAGGAAGCAAGATATGACAAGTCTTGGTTGCAATGTGCACTTGCAAGGGGCAAGACAATGTGATTGGTCATTAAGAATGTGTTGTGTGCTAGGAGGAGAACTAGGACCACAAGGAGGGAGTAGGGCATAGAAACAAGGCACAAGGGAAGGAATTACTGCCAAATGAGGGTGTGTAGTGTGATCAACTGGGAGACAAAGGCAAGGTTGGTGTAGTTGTTGAGTTATGCAATGGGTGTGTATTTACTCTTAATTAGATTGCCTTTTTTCCTCTTTTCTTATCTCTTTCGTACCTTGATACACTAACATATTGATGGATTGTGATAGGAAATGAATGAACTACTCTTGATTAAGATTTAGCTATCCTAACTAACTCTTATTCCTTTTTATGTAGAAAAATGATGAAAGGAATAGCTACTGTCCCCTAGAGACGGAACATCATAAAACAACAAAGGGGAATGAGGCACATCAGGTGCAGTTAGGTCAGAGAATGAATCAGGAGGATCAACGCTAAATAATAAGAATGTTAGAAGATAACATTTAGTTGTGAATCCCTCAGGATCTTCTGATCCTGAGGGATCACATTTATCTTTTACCTTTAGACTATAAAAGTGAAAACTGTAGGAAGAAAGGTGATCGATCACTGTTTATCTCAAATTGTAATTTTAATTTACAGAATTGTGCTTTTGAAAGAACACAACCGTATTGTAATGAGGATTGAATTCAATGGTTAATACACAATCTACGTTGTTGTTCATTCGTATTCTCTGAAGTAGCTCAACAATATTCGTTGGTGGCTAGGGCCCGGCCTTTGGTGGATCTGACTGCTATCCTCTATGTTATCTTTCTAATTCACATGAGTCTAATTGGTTTGATGTTTTTCCATTTTCTGCTAAGTTTACCTTGTTTTATATCTTCTGATTTCCTGTGAGTTTACATTGTAGTTAGTTTACTTTCCTTTATTCTGATCTCATGTACTTCGCAACTTTTCCATTTGATTTCATTTATGCTCACTGCAGGTTGAATTAATTATCAATTAAGACATTGATTTTTGGTTGATTATGATAAGAGTGTGGTTAGTATAGAATCAGCTGAAAGAGATTGGTTAATACTACTAAACTCTCGGTTGACATCATTTCCATTCGAATTGCTTAATTGAGATAGAGTGTGATTCATATAGAATCAACTGAAAAAGATTGGTAAATGCTACTATGCTCTCGATTGATGCTATTTTCAATTGAATTGCTTGCTTCAGATTTGATTATGATTTCAGTTGAAGATTAAGTCTTGATGCTTGGATGTAATATTTCTGTTAATAGTTGCAGCTTGAGTTTTATAAATGCATCTGTTTACTCTTGTATCAAGTTTTATAGTTCAACTTAAAAAGCATTACTCTCTGGATTTATAGCTTGCACATATTGCATACACTCTTGAAACAAAAAGACTTACCCAGGTTGATAATTAATGTGAGGCAATTAGGAGTTTTAAAAGACACCTATTAGCACCCAAAATTTTGGCGCCATTTCCGGGGACAGTGTTGCCATTTCATAAAGAGTGATGTATGTTTGATACTTGCTGCTGGGAAAAAATTGGGTATTAAAAATGGGAGGTAAGAACCTACATAATGAGAAAGTAAAGTTCTTGCTCCTTTGCCTTCTTTTTAGCACAATTGCATAGAAGTTGAAGTAGGTGTTTGATGTTTGTCTGCTGAGGGAGAACTGGGTATTAAAAATGAGAGGTAAGAACCTACGTAAGGAGAAAGTAAAATGCTTGCTCCTCCACCGCTTTCCAGTAGAATTGCTTGGAATTTGAGGTAGAAATAAACGTTTGTACTTTTTCATGAATCACTAAGAAGAAAAGACCAAAAACCAATATAATCTCACATCCTAAACCTGAAAATACTAAGGGACCGATGACCCCTGGATGATCAAACTTTATCGACGAAATCATAAGGAAAGATGAGTCTCAGCCATCAGTAGGACCTCGAACCGTTGCTTCTAGACACCCTATTGTCTCCCTTCAGGCGACAGGATCACCATCTGTAGCTTACGCTAAGGTTCACAGTAAAACTGAAGGGACTGAACAGAGCTTTCAAGATATTGAAAATTCACAATCACGTCCCTCACAAGAAGGGAATGCTTGCAACCTTCATGAAGGAGAAGGAGAAACATGTAAATATGAGATTAAATCAGCAGAATTGAGATTTTCTGAGGTAGTGATTGAGCAGAGGACACCCAGTGTCCCGGATCAAGGTAGTGTTGTTAGAATCATCCCCGCCTCTTCTGGACATCCTAGGAACAACTCTCCAGCTCCGGAGATCCGAGAAGCATATTGGCATATTTTTGACCAAATGGCCAATAATCCGCAACCACCCCAGACCTCCACACTATAGTATCCTATTGTTGACACAACTGTCAATGCCTCCATGAAAGCCATCCCATTATAAAACATTCCCACCTTTCATGGGCTCACTTCAGAAGATACGGATGCATTCTTGTTTGAATTTGATGTCCTATGTAGGGGTTATGATTACACTACCGACTCCCACAAACTGAAACTATTTCCCTCCACTTTAAAGGGAGCAATCCTGCGTTGGTTTATGGGACTTGGTCGAGGTGCCATCAACAACTGGGACCAAATGAAAACATCCTTCATTAAAAAATATCAAGACTATTGCAGATCTAGAGAACTAAAAGATGAGATATTCCAAATGGTAGCAAAGCCTCGTGAGACTCTCGAAGAATATGCGGAGCATTTCCAATATAATCTCCAAAGGTCTCCTTACGTAAATCTGCCTTATAATGTTCTAAAAACCACGATGATCAAAGGTATGAAATACCAATGGATAGAAACACTAAATAAAATGGGTAAAGGTGATATTTATCAGGAATACTATGACAATATTATTGATTTGTGCATCAGATGCTCGAGGGGCAGTACAAGACTAAAACCAGTTGGACGCGATGTGATCATCAAGGACAACAAAGTCGAAGGAGGAAGCATTACTCGTGCTATAATCAACAATCTGTTGGAAGATTTCAAGACGGATATCCTAGGGACCCTGACAACACAGTTAGATATCATGCAAGCCAAGTAGAAGCAGGTCGAAGCAGAGGAGAACCTAGTTATTTTCTGCCCTCAATGCAAAAAGAAACATAGTCATAAAGAATGCCCACTAGATATGGTACAAACTTGTGCTATATGCACTAAGGAACATGCCACGAAAAATTACCCATCACTCCCAGGATTAAAAGCAGTCTTCAATGTGGCAAAGGAAGAAGTAGAACCAGTATATCCGTTAAACCGGCGTCATCAATGGTAAACACAAAAAACAGGTATGCCTACCGACCCATCTTCATTCTTTCATCCTTCGCAATATAATTCCCAGCAATATTCAGGAGCAACATGGCAGAACCAACCACCTTTTCCTAATTGGCCACCACAAGAATTCTCTATGCCACCTTGGTCCAACCAGTCAAATCCGAACAATAGTTGGCCAAATCCCTCTTACCTTCCATTATTCTGGTAGAACAACCCATATTCATCTCAATGGTCCCCATCCACTTCACAAAATCAAAATTGGAAATCAAGCTGGCAAAGACCCACGAATCAGCTAGTAGGGACAATCCCCTTGCCTCAACCCACGCTACCAACACCTTCTATGTTGCAGCAGAATCCTCAATCCAACCCAAATCTTAACAATAGACCAGTCCAGTCGGTACAAATCATTGAGGGTCTGGACCCAGAAACCAAGTTGAGAGAATGTAATTAACTCAAATTGAGGTCTGGATGAATAATCACCCTAGAGGATGATAAAAATCTGCAACTTGAAGAACCATATCCAAATAACCATTGACTGTAGATGATGAACAAACACCACAAGGGGAAAATACAGTCAAGTAGAAAAGTCACGAACAGATCATTACCTCTTCCCCACCATTCCTAGAAAGATTGATGATACCTCACCCAATTGAATATCCCGACTTCGATCTACTGGGTGAACTAAAAAATCTTTGCATAAAAGTACCCCTCCTCCAGGCTATTCAAGACATTCCAATCTATGTAAAAACCATCAAGGAATTGTGTGCGAAAAAGTCTACGAGGAAAATAAAGATAACACCAACTGTCCATGTAGTCAAAACTTTGTCTGATCTATTATTAGGCAAAGAGAAACTTGTGAAATACAAAGATCCAAGAAACCCCATTGTCACAATACAAATAAATGGATGCTCCTTTCCCAATGCGTTAGTCGATTTAGGGGTAGCCATTAATATTCTCACAACAACACCCTGCGAAGGGCTTGGCATCACAACCTTAGATCCAATTACGACCTTGCTGGAATTTGCTGACCGTTTAGTTATTAAGCCATAAGGAACATTAGAGGATGTGATGGTCCTTGTAGACTCTTGGGAATATCTGGTAGATTTTTTGATTATTAATCCTAGAAATTGGCTAGATGGACATCCTTTAATATTAGGAAGACCTTGGCTAGTGACAACAAATGCTTATATAAGCTGTCGAACAAGCAATATGACCATAACTAGAGGGAATGATGTAAAGAACCTAGCTTTATACCATTCGGCTCAGCCAAGCCTAACCATAATAAAAACTAGGAAGCAGCCTGTAACATATTTAACATAAAATTTTCGTTCTCCATTAACTGTGGTAGATGCTCTTGAATTTAAAAACCAAACAGAAGACGATATTATTAACACTTGCATTGCCCACCCTACTGCAGTATCTAATCTAAAATTTCACATGATTGAAGTAGTCCTTGATAATGAAACTGAAGAAGATCCTTTAAGAGATATCAATGACCAAACAATACCAACGACCACTATCTCTAATAGCAAACCTATTGAAATTAAGCTAGAGAAAGTGCTCAACTTTAACAGAAACGTGAGTGATGACCAACAGCAGAAGGTTATTCAAATCCTTAGGAAATATAAAGGGGCTTTCACTTGGGATTACCCAGATATGAAAGGGATTGACCCTCAACTATGTATGCACCACATCTACACTGAAAAAGATGCAAGACCCATTCAACGACCTCAGCGTAGATTAAACCCTCACCTAAAGGATATTGTTAAATATGAACTGCAGAAACTGTTAGATGTGAATTTTATCTATCCTATATCTGACAGTAAATGGGTATCTCCATTAGTTGTGGTTCCCAAAAAGAATGGGAAATGGTGTATATGAGTCGATTACAAAGAGCTCAATAAATAAATGCAAAAATGCCACTTTCCCCTTCCATTTATTGACCAATTTCTAGATACATTGGCAAGAAAAAAATTCATCTCTTTCCTGGATGGCTTTCATGGCTACAACCAAATCCAAATTTTCCCCGAAGACCAAGATAAGACTACTTTCACCTGCCCCTGGGGGACATTTTCTTACAGGGTATTTCCTTTTGGATTGTGCAACGCACCCGCTACATTCCAGAGAGCCATACTCAATATTTTTGTAGACTTGATAAATTAGGGATTAGAGGTATACATGGACGATTTCACACCCTATGGAGATGACTTCGAGCAGGTATTACAGACATTGGAGAAAGTCCTAGAAAGATGCATTGCTACTAGGCTCTTCTTAAGCCATGAGAAATGCCATATGATGATGACATAGGGCCTAATCCTGGGGCATTACATCTCAGCAGCTGGAATTCAGGTAGATCCACCAAAAATACAGGTAATCCTCTTACTAGCTATCCCATGCACTCAAACAGAGGTACATAGTTTTTTGGGATTTGTTGGATATTATTGGAGATTTATAAAAGGATTTTCACAGATTGCTGCACTGTTATATGATTTGATAGGAAATATTTATTTTATATGGACTAACAACTGTGACATTGCCTTTGTAGAATTAAAATGGCTGGTATCAACAGCACCAGTATTACGAGGCCCGAATTGGGATATACCATTCAATATTTCATCAAACGCATTAGATACAACCATTGGAGCAGTTATTGGCCAAGAGGAAGACAAGAAACCCTATTCTATATATTACATTAGCAAAAATTTAACTCCCGCTTAATTGAATTACACAGTAACAGAGAAGGAGTTTCTAGCTGTGATTTATGCTATTAATAAATTCTGATACTATATAAAGGGATACCCTGTAGTTCTGTATACCGATCAATTTGCTATCAAATATTTAGCTAATAAACCCATTACAAATGGAAGAGTGACACGTTGGTTAATACTTTTGCAGGTATTTGACATAACGATAAAGGATCGACCAAGAAAGGAAAATCTGGTGGCAAACTTCCTCTCCCGACTGCCAAGAACAGATGATGCAATGGCGGTAGAAGACTAGTTCCCTAATGAACACCTATTCGCTGTGACCATGAAAACATCGTGGTACGCGGATGTGGCAAATTACTTAGTAGTGGGAAAACTACCCAAACATATGACACCCAGATAAAGGAATTTGATAGTGCAGTGCAGCACCTAGTTCTCCTAGATCGGAGGATACCTCTTTCGTAGAGGGGCCGATATGCATATCCGCAGGTGTATCAGGGAAGATGAAATTTACGATATCTTAAAAGGCTGCCACGATGAACCTTGCAGTGGACATTTTGCAGGCCGCAGGATTGGACATAAATTTGTATAGATGGGCTATTTTTGGCCAACAATCTTTAAGGATGCTAAGAAATTTGTCTAGGCATGCGATAGCTGCCAAAGAATGGGTCACCCTAACCAGTCTAACAAGATGCCCCTACATCCATAGCTGGTCATCGAACCCTTTGAACGCTGGGCATTAGATTTTGTCAGCCCAATAAATCGATTATCCAATCAAAAATCATATATACTAGTTGCAATGAAATACGTGACTAAATGGGTGGAGGCAGTGGCATTACAAATAGCAACAGAGGAAATAATAATTAATTTTCTCTTTGAAATTTCGTGCGATATGGTTTACCCAGAGAAATAATTATGGATGGGGGACCATAATTTGTAGGCCATAAGATTGCTGCTACACTAAAAAATCATCACATTTTGCACAAAATCACCTCTCCGTACCACCCACAGGAAAACGACTAGGTAGAGAGTACCAACAAAGTAATCGAATCCATTCTAACGAAGACAATCGCCTCGCACAGACGAGATTGGACTACTCAATTTCTAGAAGCCCTGTGGGCATATCGCACGACATGGAGGAATACAACAAGATACTCCCCATATCAGCTGGTGTTTGGTAAGGAACCTATCTTCCCCATAGAATTTGAAATTCAAACATTAAGGATAGCCCAAAAAGTGGGGACGGATTTGAATGAAGCACATATTAACAGACTACAACGAATAAATGAATTAGATGAAATCTGGCTATTGGCTCTTCAACATACTGCAATTATTAAACAACAAAGAGAAAAATGGCATGATGCCCTCATCAAGAAAAAGACATTCCATGAGGGCGACTGGGCGCTTCTCTACAATTCCAGGTTCCAAGACTTCTCGAGCAAATTCCAGACTAGATGGTTAGGTCCCTACAAGATAAAAGAAGTGCATGATAATGACACCCTTACATTGGCCACCATTGATGGGTCTGGATATTCCTTTAAAGAAAATGGGCATCTGGTACGCCTCTACTACAAACCGCTTACAAGGGAATCCTTTTACCAATAGATACGTAAAGATTCTGTGGTACAAATTCTCGCCGCAGAAGGAAACTCTTTGGCAGCCACAATTCTGTAAAAAGTTAATTTTTTTTTAGAATTGTAAATACCATTTTTTTTTCTTTTTCTTCTGTTTTTCTCTATTTCTTTTCTTTCCTTTTACAATTTCCCTTCTGTTGTTTAGAGCAGTAAGGATGATTGCTTTTCTGTGTTTTTATTTTCTCTCTCTCTCTTTTTTTTGTTGTTCCCTCAAGGGAACAACACTTTTTTTGGAATGTTTTTTGTTGTTCCCTCAAGGGGACAACTACTGTTCCCTCAGGGGAACAACAATTTTTTCAAGTGTGTTTTGTTGTTCCCTCAAGGGAACAACACTTTTATATCTGTTGTTCCCTCAAGGGAACAACGCTTTTTTGGAATGTTTTTGTTGTTCCCTCAAGGGAACAACATTTTTTCGAGTGTTTTTTGTTGTTCCCTCAAGGGAACAACACGTTTATACTTTTTTTGGAGTGATTTTTGTTGTTCCCTCAGGGGAAAAACACTTTTTTTTATTTTTTTTGCTGTTTCCTCAAGGGAACAACACTTTTAAATCTGACTTTTTGGAGTGTTTTTGCTATTCCCTCAAGGGAATAGCGGCTGTTCCCTCAAGGGAACAACACTTTTAGAGTTGTCGTTCCCTTAAGGGAACAAGACTTTTTTCAAGATTATTTTTCTATTCCCTTAAGGGAACAAAACTTTTAGAAATTGTTGTCCCCTCAAGGGAACAACACTTCTTTTGAGTTTTTTTTTTGTTCCCTCTAGGGAACAACACTTTATGAGTATTTTTTAGAACAACACTTTCTTCCCCTTGCACGATTATTCCTAGCCCATCCCAGCCCATTTCTCTAATTCCCTTTATGGCATAAAGTACAATACATATATAAGGACAACAAGTATGGAGTTTATTGAAGCAGGTGAATATCCTTAACATTATTATCATTAACAAGATTGCTTTGTGATGAAAAAAAGGGACACAATTATCTATATCAGTTTACTGTCCTCATTTCTGTTGTAGATGATATTGATTGATTATCTTCACCATTCTAGTTCTGCTCCCTTTAGTTATAATTCTCTCTGCCTATTATAAATAAGATTATTGATATATTTTTTCTATTGATATGTTCAAACTTCTTTTGCCATCCCTACTCTTAAGGAGTACTGAGCCACCCTCCTATATATAAAAACGGGGTTAATTCTATATATATATTAATTTTTTCTAACAATTTTTTTGATCTACAGATGGAGGATGGGGGTCTCATTTCATGAGCAGCCTACCATGTTCATGGGGATGTAGCGAAGTGGCATTCCCACTATGGCCACCACACCAGGGTTATAATCCAATGGATGCCTCAAGAAAGAAAATCCTTGGAACAGGAGGTCTCATCACGAGCCAATCTGACCACTTTCGCTACTTCCCAGTGAATGGCAGTGTGTTCATCTAGATACCATGCCAACACATTGATCTCTATTGTGGACATCATAATGCACTTCCCCAACTATAAATAGAGGATCCTGGCTCATATGGGTTCAAAAGCAACTCTGTTGAGGCTATGGACACCTACTGGCAGCAGAAGCTCTACTTATGGTATTGAAGTTTTATTTTCTACATCAATAATTATTACAATACCCCCTTCTTATTTTTCTGTCTTTCCGCGGAGAAATTATTTCCCTAACTTACCTTACATTGAACCTTTATGCATGAGTTAATGTTATATAAATCAATCATATCATTATCAAATGGAATAACAGCAGTAAGGTATCATTTCTTACGTATTACTGTCCTGTTTTTTTTACTTATCACATCACCCCATGGCATCTTATCACTTATAAATAATTATTGTTACATGCCTCACTTTCATTACTCCTATTCCTTTTTACGATCCCTTCATTAATATACGTAATCTACTACCTTTACTACCCAATATATCACCCCTGTACTTTACCACAAGAATGTCATCTTTCCGTCCCCTAGGTCGTAGGCGACCTCTCATTTCGAGAGGGGGCGGGGAACTCAAGTACACCCATGCATGAGTTGTCATCGTTTTATTGGATTTTATAGTTTAATATGTCATCCCATAACCATGCACCATGTGGCATTATAACAATCCCCGAGTTAACTGTATTAATTATCATATAATATCACCTGACATTGTTGTTACATTTGCTCGCTATTCTATCTCTCGGATGTTGCTCGTTGCTGCATTCTCTCCACTGCACTAATTGTTGGCAAGAGTAGGAAGAACTCAAGCATCATGGGAGGTAAAACAGTGCACCGAGAACCTTTAATACTGGCTATCTCCGATGGAGCTAGGGAAATTTGAGCCCACGCAGGATGGACAACATATTTTACAATATTTCAGCCTCCCAATGAAGAAATCGCCATTGAATTTCTAAAACATTTACATAATGGGAAATCCTTGGTTAGAGGTAGAAAGATCATAGTATCAAATGATGTTATAGCAGAGGTGTCTAGGTTGTCGACAAAAGGAGCAGTATGGTCTGACAAGTGAATAATGCTGCACGACACCATGGAGATTTTTTGGGACGAAGGACAAGAACTAATGAAAAAGGGCAAAGGCATTCAAACATCCTCTCTTAGAGAGCCATGGGGAGAATTAGCAAGAATTTTCCAGAACTATATTACTTCCGATGGTCGTCGAGACGTGGTAAGGCCATGGAAACTCAAACTTTTAGTAGTCTTAAAAAACAAATGCTTTGTTAATTTGCCTACACTTTTGAATTTATAATTGCATGACACTGCCAATAGGCTGAGACAGGATAAACACCCAGACACAATAGTTAGCCACCATTGTTTGATCAGGTTAATAGTTAGTCATAACCTTGCTCAACAACAATTAACATGGGATGATCTCATAACGACCCTTGAAAGAGGTGAAAACCTTCCAGCACCTAACCCTGTTCCAAAAAGAAAAAGGATTTCCCCTTCAGGAAGCAGACCTCACAAGCTCAGATGGTCTACAAGGTTGAATTCAGTCTAGGGGATGCCTAAGAATCCTCAAGGCAGCACTAATCAACCAACATAATCATTTAACCTAATAAATATACAAGTTTTGGAACCAAAGACAGAAGGATAAGGCAATCCTGAGTCAGAACCTAAGGGAGGAGACAAACTAGACTTAGTGCAGGAAGGAGCATGACATTACGATGATGAATAGGAAAAAAAAGTAGGGCCTCCTCCAACACCAAAAATGAGCTCTCAAGATGATCTTTTGCAGGATTTCGAGGCAGGGATGGCCTAGGTCCTGGCCAATATGAATGTCTACATGCAACTTGAAGAACCGTTTAATCCTAACTTAGGAGAAGCCCTATCTCTAGAGAATTCTAGCCATATAGGAATTTTGCCTTCCCCAAAAGATACAAACCGAGAAGAGGAAGCAGATACAGAGGCTATTCAGGAATCAAGTAACCAATCTGGTGACACACTCCCATTGGAAAATAGTCATGATCAATAGCAAGAAGGCCAAGAAGCAGAAGTAGACATAGAGCTTATTCGTGAATTCGACAACCAATCTGGAGACACAGTCCTATTGGAGCAAAGCTAGGATGAAAAACCAGGCTCCTTAGAAACAAAGGCTATTAACAAGACCATTAGCAGAAAAACTACTCCTTAGAAGAGGCATGGAGCCAGAATGAAATTAAGGAAGCTAAGAAAAGAACATCAAAAGCTTCGTAAGACAGTCATAAGGCTCTGACGAAAGATAAAGGAAATTACAATGAGAAATGCTCTGAGAACTACCCCTGAGGTAGCCACTGTGGCCGTGCAAATGGAATTATGTGAGGGTAGGGCTATAGGGACCCAAACTGAGCTCATACCGACTCAAACAATAGTCACTCAGGTAAGATTGCATGCACACTTAGTAGATGAATTTGCTCAGATGGAGGGTTGGAACTCCCACAATAACGAAGTGGAGACAGAGGATATCCCCTCTTGTAGCACAGGCACTCAGACAGACATACAAACCAAGGACATCCTGACACACCATGAACCTATTTTACTAAATCTTCAGGAGGAATTGACACAAGCCCAACTCTCTTTAGAATGGTATGAACACAGTTCCCCTGCAGAAATATCAAGAGATGCAGAAACAATTGAGGGAACTAACTATACCGGAGAATGAGACCTTTGACAGATTAAAGGAGGAAGAAAAGCTGGAGAAGATGAAACTCAAGCTAGACAGAGTCATGAGCCAGATAAACACACTCTGCTCGCTATATTCAGATGTCCTGACATGTAGGTCTCCTGCCACCAATTATGTCTTGTTCTTATTAGAACGGTACCTGTTATTAAAAATCAAGGCCGTAAGAGCTGGTAAACCAATCGAATTAAAGATAATTGAAGATTTTATAAATTGCTGTAAGTAACATGGGGTAAAGGTCCAATGACTTATTTGTGAATTCTATCTGCATAATTTCATATTAGAAAACATGGTGGAAAAGAATCCTAATCCTTTTGTTGGAGACGTTCAATTCCAGTCTTTTATCTCTTTTGCAGTTAACAAAATCAAGTGGTTTAAAGCTTATAATGCATTCCAAAAATAGGAACATGGATTGGATCTCTGGGTGAGGAGTGAGCCTAAACACCCTTTGCAACTGTTTTCCAAACATAAAAAGCTAATGACACAAGAGGGCATGATTAAAACTTTAGGGCACATACATAGGGAGATTGTGCAGAAAGGAATATCATATTTCCTCTCCATCCAAGAAAGATCCCTGAATGCATCGAAGCTCAGATGGATGATCTCCACTAATAGTGTGAAGGAAAGGGAACCATTTAATTATAGGAATTTTAAAGCTACTATGACCTGGATGATCACATACAACAATCTTATTTTGAGGGAAGGGCCTTATTGGTTAGGATGCCGGTTTCAGAGTCCCATTATTTGGTGTCCTCCTGAAGGGTATCGGGTTAACTATGAATTGCCTGAAGGGAAAGAAAAGGCCTCCTTTGCACTCTTGGCTCAACATCATGGCTTTAGGCCAATTTTCGAAGCTTTCTCTCCAGCTTACTCTTTAACTATATTGCATAGGAACCATTCAATTTTCATGTGGACATGAAAAAAGGTAAGCAGGAGAGTATGTTGAGTTATGCAATGGGTATGTATTTACTCTTAATTACATTGCCTTTTTCCTCTTTTATCCTCTCTTTCATACCTTGATACGCTAACATATTGATGGATTGTGATAGGAAATGAATGAACTACTCTTGATTAATATTTACCTATCCTAACTAACTCTTATTCCTTTTTATGCAGAAAAACAATGAAAGGAACAACTGTTGTCCCCTAGAGACAGAACAACATAAACCAACTGTTACACGGTAAAATGTCATTGTCTCCTTGTCAGTCTCCCTACTGTGTCATGAAATTAGTCCACCATACTCATGCTCTCTAAAATGGCAAAAAAACCCTCTTTGCCTAAGTTTATTGGATGATCGCAACTGTTATTAAAATAACCGCGCTGACTGACGGATGATAGTGTAGCTGGTGCGCTGCCAGTGCGGAAGCACACGAGTTTTCCGTGCTGGTCGAATTTCATAAACAACGCACCCTCCGCTTGTATTATATCGCGCCGACCAAACCTCTTCTGTAATTGAGGTGCGATGCCAGCGTGCCAGCCCAGTTCTGCACCCGCGCTGATCCTGTTTGGGCGAGTTTGTTCTAACAGCTAGCCTTCCAGACGACTCCAGACTTGGTTGTTAGCTTTGTAAAGGTCGCCATCCTTTCTAAGGCATGTATGTTCGCCTGGTCACCCACTTTTCTTGGGGGTAAGCTCATCCTTTCACTATTCATGGAGCCTCCTTCTCCTATATAAGCCTCCACCATTGCCATGAGCAGCTAGTTTTTTGACATATAGACTTTGACATAGAGGAATTCTTAGTGCAT
>APFE031733376.1:89396-110416 GCA_000404065.3 Pinus taeda
TTTCCCTCTCAGCAAACCCAGATGGTAGCTGATCCTTCTTCATCCTCTCCTTTCGGTTCCCAGGTCTTCATGGCTGGAACTATTCCTATTCATGTATCAACTCGAGCTAAGGAGTATCCATCGTCCGCTGGGAAGGAGCCAGAGGTTCCCTCAAGTGCTCCTCCATCTAGCTCTGGTCCTCTCCATATCGAGAGACCGAGTGTTGAGACGACAATCCGACCCCCTCCCAAAGGGGTACTCAGGAGGTCTTCTTATAACCCGAATGCTCGTGCTACCCAGCACTACAACATCGTGGAGGACTTAGCGCAGGCTCCATCTGCCATGTCCACCCTAGAAGTCCTTCAGAGCTGCCCCCCCCAAAGGAAGTCCCTGCTATCTGCGATCAGTGGCATCGACCCAGCGGACTCGGATTTAATCATCTTTGACCTCGAGAGCCATGTCCCTCGACTGCCTCATCAGATAGCTTTCCTCATTCAAGTCGTCATCAATTCTAAAACGATCCATCGTACAGTCATTGATGAGGGTGCCTCAACCTGCATTATGTCTATTTCATGTTGGAAAGCCATCGGGTCTCCGACGTTGAGTCAGTCCCTAACGACCTTGGAAGCATTCGACGGGAGAGAATCTCGACCTTATGGTATCCTTCAACGGCTACCGATTACCTTAGAAGGGAAGAATGTAGAAGTTGAAGTCAAGGTTGTAGATGCGAATATCACCTATAACCTCCTTCTGGGCCGGAGCTGGACGTACGCTATGCGTGCTGTGGCTTCGTCCCTCTTCCATGTCATTCGTTTGCCCCATCAAGGGAAAATTGTCACGGTTGATCAACTCTCTTTTTTCGCCTCCTCTTTTGAGGGAAACGTACCCTTCGTTGAGCATACCTCAGTTCCGTATGAAAATGTGGGAGCAGGGCTTTTCAAAGAACCCACCCTTATGGGTGTTTTTTCCCTCCGACCTCCCAACCTCGCCTTGATCTCCATGATCTCGGTTCGTTCTGACCCTTGGATTCTTCCTTCCATCGACCAGATAGAGCCTTGGGGCGAGGAAATGCCGTTGAGTCCAACCGAGCTCAACTACGTTGAAATTGTCGCTGCATCAGCCTCTCATGATGAACCCACCGTCACAAGTGGGGCTCTCGACTCAGATAATTTTCCCCCTTGGTTAGGAGAATACACCTCCTCGGATCCATTGAAGGAAATATTTCCTTCCGATGAGGCTATTATAGAGACAATGTCTCTGGACGAACGTCCGTGGTTTCTACTTCACCACCGTTCCTCCTTTCTCCCCACCTTTCGGGAAACTTTACTGTGTCTCGCGCGGTTTGCCTCTTGTCTCCCTTCCCAACCCCTTCAAACGCCTATTCAAGTTCATCAAACGTCAGAAGGAAACCTAGGGAACATCACACAAACTCAACCGATCGACATCTCTGTCAAAGCAGGGATCGTCGAGAACATTTTTATTGGAGTGACTTGCACTCCGAAGGAGATTCAAGTTTACATTGCCCTTTTTCGCGAATTCCGCGATGTTTTTGCATGGTCATATGAAGAAATGCCCGGCATTGACCCGTCTATTGTCGTGCACGAGATACCAACGTTTCCCGGGGCCAAACCTGTTCGCCAGTGTTTGCGTCCCGTGCACCCCCGCAAGGCGGCAGCCATTAAGGTAGAGGTGGAAAAGCTTCTCAAAGCAGGATTTATCTATCCCATCCCACTGACAAAATGGGTCTCAAAAATCGTCCCTGTCGACAAAAAACAGGGCACCATTCGTGTCTGCGTTGACTACCATGACATCAACAGAGCATGCCCAAAGGACAACTACCCCACCCCATTTATTGACCAACTCATCGACGAATGTGCGGGTAGCGAAATATATTCCTTCATGGACGGCTTTTCTGGCTACAACCAGATCAACATTGCTCCGGCAGATCAACACAAGACCGCATTCATCTGTCCCTGGGGCACCTTTGCTTACAAAAAGCTCCCCTTCGGCCTCAAAAATGCCGGCGCTACTTTTCAGCGTGCGATGTCATATGCTTTCCACGATATAAGCACATCGTACAGCCGTATCTGGATGACCTCCCCGCTCATTCAGCCAAACGCGTAGACCACCCATCGCACCTTCATGAAATCTTTCTCCGTTGCAGACACTATAATATTCGCTTAAATCCACACAAATGTGTCTTCTGCATGGAATCAGGCCGACTACTCCGGTTTATCGTCTCCCGAGAGGGCATCCATCTGGATCCCCTAAAAGTCGAAGCAATCATGAATCTCCCTCCCCCTGCAACTTTGCGGAAATTACAGAGTCTGCAGGGAAAAGCAAATTTTCTAAGACGATTCATACCAAACTATGCCGAAGTAGCAAAGGGATTCACCCGGTTACTGAAGCGTGACACCCCATTCCGATGGGATGCCATAGCCAAGGAGTCGTTTGCTCATCTCAAAACATCCTGGTCTCCGCCCCTTTGCTGCAGCCCCCAAATTACCACCGTGACTATACGCTCTATCTGGCCGCTGCCGATACCACTATCGGCATGGTTTTGCTTCAAGACGACGATCATGGCATCGAGCATGTCATCTATTACCTTAGTCGCAACTTACTAGACACGGAAACTCGATATGCATACGTCGAGAAGTTGGCCCTCACCACAATCTGCGCCGTCCAACGATTCCACCACTACATTCTGTTACACACTACCACCGTGATTTCAGATTGCAACCCCATGACATACATTCTCTCACGACAATTACTGGGGGGAAAGTACTAAAAGTGGATCGTAATCCTCCAAGAGTTCGACTTGGAATTTACTGCAGCCAAGTCCAAGAAATCACTAGTTTTCGCTGAACTGCTATGCTCCTTGCCATCCACCGCTACTTCCTCACAGATAGAGGAATCAATTCCAGATGAAACTCTGTTCCTGATCAGCACCCTCGATCCATGGTATGGGGACATAATCGTCTATTTACAGATGTCCTCCTTCCGCCCCGAAACGTCGAAAGACGCTCGCCGACAAATCCATCACCAAGCTCAGCCATATCGCATACTTGGGGACACCCTATACCACCTTGGAGTTGATTCAGTTCTTCATCGGTGTCTCACCTTCGAAGAAGCAGAAAGAGTTCTAAATGACTGCCACTCCGGCGCTTGTGGCGGTCACATGTCTGGATACGCCACCGCACAAAAATCCTTCGTGCTGGCTACTTCTGGCCTTCCATCTTTAAGGACTGCATCCTCGCCGTCCGCTCATGCCATGAATGCCAGATCTACCAGCAGAAGATGCATGCTCCTGCTGCCCCTCTGCACCCCGTTGTGACCGTTGGCCCCTTTGCTAAGTGGGGCATCGATTATGTGACATGTAACCCTCGCTCGGCCGAGGGGCACGGTTACATCATCGTTGCTGTCGATTACTTTACAAAATGGGCCGGGGCGATGCCTACATTGTCTGAAGATGGTCACATGGCGGCGCAGTTTATTTTCAATCATGTTATTGCTCGGTTTGGAGTTCCACAAGCCATTGTCACTGACCACGGAAAGCATTTCCGTAATCACATGATGGTCGAATTAACAACCCAACTTGGACTTAGGCATGATAGTTCATCTCCATACTATCCTCAGGCCAACGGTCAGATTGAAGCCGTGAACAAAGTCTTGGTCACGATGCTTCAGAGAACTGTCGGCATGCACAAGTCCAATTGGCATTTGATGTTGTTTTCCGCATTGTGGGCCTACCGGACCTCAGTGAAGAATGCCACCGGCTTCACTCCTTTCCAGTTAGTATATGGGCTGGAGGCAACCCTTCCAATTGAGTGCGAGATTCCTTCGCTAAAATTAGCCGTCGAGTTACTTCCCAAGACTACCCCTGCAGAAGAGCGGCTTCTCTACCTAGAAAGACTAGATGAGATACATCATCTAGCCTCCCTTGCTATAGAAGCTCAAAAGAAGCGAGTGAAACTCACTTCGACAACTCGGTTAATCCCCGCTCTTTCGTGGAAGGTGACTTGGTCCTGCTCTACGATCAGGCTAGTGATAAGCTAGGAGCAGGCAAACTCGAGCCAATGTGGCACAGGCCCTACATTGTAAAAAGAGTTCTACAAAAAGGTTCCTACGAGCTGATTGATTACGAAGGCAATCCCCTGGACCGGCCCCGTAATGGGTTATATCTTAAAAAATATTACGCCTGAGTCCAGGCACTCTCTCATTTATTTTTACATGCATATGCCTTTTTTCAAGTATGTTTTGTGTGTGTGCGTGTTTGTTTTGATTTTTGTCTTAGTGAGCCGACGTGATCGCTACTTATTGTGTCTTTTGCTTCTGAACAGATGTCTGGATCACCTTTCATTGGTTTCACTGATGGTGCTCCCGCAGCACTCGCAATCTATCGTCTGCGGCATGGGTGATCTACGATCCTCATGGTGAGTTGGTAGACATTCAAGCTGTGTGCCTAGGTTGCACGACAAACAATGTAGTTGAATATAGTGTTGTAATTGAACTATTGGCTGAGGCGATTAACCTCGGAATCCGCTCGTTGCTTGTAAACTTGGATTCATAGCTTGTAGTTCACCAACTCAATGGACAATATTCCATCAGAGACCATCGCATATTAAGGTTGTATTTGCGTGTTAAGTTATTGGAAAGAGATTTTGATTACATTACTTATCATCACATTCCAAGAAGACTTAATGTTGTAACTGATGCATTGGCTAACTATGTATTAGACAGACATTTGCGAAATATGTAAATCAACAGAACATGAGAAGCATAAGATACAATAAAACACCATGTATATATATATATATATATATATATATCGTGTGGCGCACTAAGGCGCTCAAAACATAAAGTGTACATGTCTGAAATAAAGCCGACGTTTTCAGTACATCTGAGACGTACGTCTCTCAAAACAACAATGGAAAATAAAACCTAGGCGTCTACTGCAGTGGGTTATGCTCTCTGTAGCATGCCACCACTCGTGCCAACCGCCTCAAAAGGCAGTGCATCTTGGGTTCTACACCCACTGTATGGATCTGTGCAGCTAGGGGGACCTCCTCGATCCCCTGGTAATCTGGGACTCCTGCCAGCAAGCCCTCAAGATTGTGTACCACATTCTCTGTCTGGTCACCTCCTGCAGGAGCCAAAGCCAAGATGGCAGTGCCTTGCCCCTCTCTCCGTGCCTCTGGGGCCAGGCCAAGGGGTCTCACAGGTCCCACATCTGCACAACATAGTATGTATTAGGACATGTACATGAAAAAATTCAAAAACATTATAAAGATAAAAAATCAAAAAGAGATCAAGTGTTTACCCCCATCGTCCCATTGCTCTCCCACAGGCAATGGCATGTCAGGATCACCACGGAAGTCGATACCAATATATGGCCAGTCCTTGACGAAGATAACCTCGCAATCTAGCCACTCTCGGAAAAAGACGCCCCACGACACTGAGCGACCGCCACCTCCACGTGGCATGACCTGGGACCACTTGGTGGCCCTCATCTCCCGTGGACTGTTAGGCGGATCTACCACCATGGTCTGCAGCCGAAGAGCCGGTACCCGCTCGAACTTTAGCGAAAGCAAGAGCGATCCGTAGCCAAACTGCTTCGACTCTCCACGTCGGCAGTTACTCAGTTGCCTCTTCATGCTGTTAGTCACAGCTGCTTCCCAGTTGAAAATCGTGGGCTGTAAGCACTCCAGAGCTAGTAACAGGTTGGCCTTTGAGGCCTCATGGTTGGCCAGACTGCCTGCTGCCCGCGTCACTAGGAAGAGTATAGTACGAAGGACTATGTCACCATTGGGTCCAACACCCACTAATGGGATGCTTGCCTTCCCGCTCCGTGTCTTGACCGCCTGTGGGCACACACGGGCCATCAGTTGATCAAGCGTCTCACCGCTAGGTCGCTGCCCCTCCAGGATGGGCATCAGGCCTCGGCGAGACAATCCAGTCAAAAAATAAATGTCCGAAGAGTCGAACTCTATGTCACAGCCACAGATAGTGAATTTCCCATCCACTGGGTTCTAGGCTCTGATCAGAAGCTCTAGGAGGTCTGGCTGAGCCCTCAAGCGCGGAGTAAGGAAGAATTTGAGCAATCCGCATGCCCGCATTGCATTTCGGCATCCGGCATCAGCGAAAGCGGCCACATCTTCATTATCATGGGCTCTCTCCTGCCATACGAAGGCCATTATGTCCTGAAAGATCACCCAAAAAATGTTAGGTTGCCTGCATTTGAAGATTATCCATTTAATTTTTAAAAAATAAATCTTCGCGGTGCCAGCGCGACTGTTTCTAAAACAGCCGCGCTGGAAATGGCGGCCTGTGTATTTTTCTCTGGGTCAGCGCGGAAGGACACAGGTTTTCCGCGCTGACCCGGAAAGTGGTGTGTGCTGGTAAAATCGGTCAGCGCGGACCCGATGGGCGAATTTGCGCTGACCGAGAGCGCACTTACGCTAAAAAAATTTGGCCAAATGGCCAAATCCTACGGTGAAATTGCTTGAAAATAGACTTAAAATGAAGCGTAAGGCAAGAGGGACCTACCTGGAATCAGCTGTCGGAAGATTGGTGTCCAGATGATGAAGAATTCGCTCCGTCAACTTTGTAGTTCTACTACATCCTCCAAAGCTCCAATGGTAAAATGATAAAAATGATTTTTTCACCCCCCTATTTATAGTGAAAATTTCTATATTAACCTTATAAAAGTGGGTTTTGTCACCTTTTATCATGAATTTAATCCTGATGTCAGTATATTATGCCTTGATGCATGTTTTACTATGTTTTTCGACATATCGAACGGGTTTACGCGGGTGTTTCTCTTGTGCAGGTCTTCGGAATTAGCGAAGTCACGGTGGATTTATATACACTTGGTCCCAAAAATGTCGTCTTTAAGCTCTTTTCCGACATAAAACGAGAAAATATAGCCGAGCCTCCTTTCAGCTCGTCAAAAGGAACGAGAGGCAGTCGCTTTTAAAGCTCTTTTTCGACCGTTTAAACCAACAAATATTGCCGAGTGTTTGTCGTTTTGCACTCGTTAATTGGTTCTAAAACGACGTGCTTCTGACCGCTTTTTTACTTTTTCAGGTCAAAGTCACTATTTACGAAAAGTAATCCTCGGTCGTAATGATCGGGCGGTTCTTTCGAGCATCGTTTTATACTTTTTCGGGCTCGAGAGACACAACTTTACGAAAAAGCACCCCCCTGGAGTTTTCTTTTCAGCTGTCTTTTCAAACTCTCTAAACATGAAAAGACGCCGAGTTCTTCCTTTGTCAGACTCGTTAAAACATAATGACATCGGACTCTGTCAAAATGACGCCCCTCAAGCATATGCAATCCCCGTCAAGCTTGTCATCCAAAAATAACCGGGGTACTCGCCAGAAATGGTGGGGGAAATAAGGAATCGTAATCGTCGTCATCGGCAGTATGTCGCTCTTGAACATGGCACTATTTGCATTCGTGTTTGGGTGGGGACATCTCATCTCGCTTCACTTTTTCCTCCATGGGTTTGGGTTATCCTATTTTGTCGTTCATCTGCTCATTACCCTTTCATTACAACCTCTGCTCATTTGACCCCAAATACTGCCAAATCCATCATTGTGCCCCCGATATGTTCAAGAGGAGTTGGCCTCTGCAAGTATAACCTCCCTCTGATATTTCACACAAAACATATTGTCTCTTTCCATCTCGTGTCGATGATGTGGGAAACATTATGGCCCACCTTCGACGAGGCCACTTCCTGTCGACTTCAGCTCATTATCCAGGAAAGTGACCTAGGGACTCCCTTCTGGTACCTTGGAGCCTGCATGCCTCAATGGCAGGTTCTTCGTGTTCGACGCGAGGTTTTCATCACTGGCCTCCGATCGGATGACTCTACGGGTGTTGGACACCGGCTCATCTATTTCGCACGTCGTGGATTGTACCTATAGTACCTTGAGGACCATCGTCATTATTGGTGGCCCCTCTCGCGTCTATTAACAACTTTCATCATCGGTTGGTAATCAGACGATGTTCAAGCATGTTCGACTTCGACTCCGATATTCACATGTTTGGACTTGTACTTTTTTTGGGTTTGGATGGAGCGCAAGACCCTGGTCCTAGTCCATTGTGGGCCAGGTTGCGATTTTGTGGATTATTATTACATGACTCATTGATGGATGGCTGCGCCCATACCTGAGTCTTTTAGGATGGCTGCGACCATACCTCTTATTATCATGGTCTCTTCAGCTGGGTGGCTACGTCCATACCACAGACCTTCTTCATATGTATTTTGGATGGCTGCGCCCATGCCTAGACTACATGTAATCGAAATATCAGCTGTATCTATGTGCAGGTTCTTCCTGGTGGTGTTTCGGTCCAGCAGTTTCGTAAAGCATTTCACCCCTCCCACTCTCTCGGGCTTCATGCTTTAGGGGGCATCTGTTACACGGTAAAATGTCACTGTCTCCTTGTCAGTCTTCCTACTGTGTCATGAAATCAGTCCACCATGCTCATGCTCTCTGAAATGGCCAAAAAACCCTCTTTGCCTAAGTTTATTGGATCATCGCGACTGTTATTAAAATAACTGCGCTGACTGGTGGATGATAGTGTAGCTAGTGCGCTGCCAGCGCGGAAGCACACGGGTTTTCCGCGCTGGTCGAATTTCATAAACAGCGCACCCTCCGCTTGTATTATATCGCACCGACCAGACCTCTTCTGTAATTGAGGTGCGATGCCAGCGCGCCAGCCCAGTTCTGCACCCGCGCTGATCCTGTTTGGGCGAGTTTGTTCTAACATCCAGCCTTCCAGATGACTCCAGACTTGGTTGTTAGCTTTGTAAAGGTTGCCATCCTTTCTAAGGCATGTCTGTTCGCCTGGTCACCCACTTTTCTTGGGGGTAAGCTCATCCTTTCACTATTCATGAAGCCTCCTTCTCCTATATAAGCCTCCACCATTGCCATGAGCAGCTAGTTTTTTGACATATAGACTTTGACATAGAGGAATTCATAGTGCATTAGTGCTGCTCTTTGTAGGCATTTGGTGTGTTGTGTGTGAGGATTGCTATAGAGGTTAAGGAAGGTTATGAGTTTGTTGCCTTGTGTGAGAGAGAGACCTCTTTGACTTGGGAGATCTACCTTCAAAGGTGAATGTTGATGAGACATGCTGGCTGGACCCTCTAGAGAAGGACTCAGCGTCAGAACCTTGGTTGTACCTTACTCTATTTATGATTAATAAAAGATAGATGACTATTGTTATGGTTCTATTCTCATTTGTCTTATGAATGATTAATGTGAATTACATCCTTTCTGACTGATGTATGGTTGCTTTTAGTAGATTTTACGCTTGTGTTTGTCTTCTCTTTGCTTGTGTAGGTGTCTGCCCACGAGGATAGTGGAGGATTGTGATCGGCTAGAGTGAAGGAGCGAGAGTGGCATCTCTTCGTCAAACATAGCGCTGGAATCCAAGTAGGTTTCCATTACCCACTTGTTAATTGCAACTAGGAACTTGCAGAGTAGCATTGATTGATTGTTGCTAGACCCCTTTTGGGCTATTAGGGATCGCCTCTATATGTAGAGGGGATTTACCTCTCCAACACCAACAAAGGGGAATGAGGTGCATCGGGTGCGGTCAGGTCGAAGAACGAATCAGGAGGATCAACGCTAAATCAGAAGAATGTCAGAAGATAACATTTAGTTGTGAATCCCTCAGGATCGGAAGATCTTGAGGGATCACATTTATCTTTTACCTTTTGAATATAAAAGTGAAAACTGTAGGAAGAAAGGGGATCGATCACTGTTTATCTCAAATTGCAATTTTAATTTACAAAATTGTGCTTTTGAAAGAACATGATCGTATTGTAATGAGGATTGAATTCAATGGTTAATACATAATCTACATTGTTGTTCATTCGTATTCTCTAAAGTAGCTCAACAGTATTCGCTGGTGGCTAGGGCTCGGCCTGGTGGATCCAGCTACTATCCACTATGTTATATCTTTCTAATTTACGCGAGTCTAATTGGTTTTGATGTTTTTCCATTTTTTGCAAAGTTTACCCTATTTGATATCTTTTGATTTCTTGTGAGTTTACATTGCAATTAATTTACTTTCCTTTATTTTGATCTAAGGTACTTTGCGACTTTGCCATTTGATTTCATTTATGCTCACTGCAAGTTGAATTAATGATCAGTTAAGACATTGATTTTTGGTTGATTACGATAAGAGTGTGGTTAGTATAGAATCAACTGAAAGAGATTGATTAATACTACTAAGCTTTCGGTTGACGCTAAAAAAGATTAGTTAATGCTACTATGCTCTCGGTTGATGCTATTTTCAATTAAATTGCTTGCTTTAGATTTGATTATGATTTCAGTTGAAGATTAAGTCTTGATGCTTGGATTTAATATTTCCATTAACAGTTGCAGCTTTAGTTTTATAAATGCATCCGTTTACTCTTGTATCAAGTTTTATAGTTCAACTTAAAAAACTCTCTGGATTTATAGCTTGCAGATATTGTGTACACTCTTGAAACAAAAAGACTTACCCAGGTTGATAATTAATGTGAGGCAATTAGGAGTTTTAAAAGACACCTATTAGCACCCAACAACAGTTTGTTTCCACAATGGCTTTCTGTAAGAGGATATTTCGTAGTTCACTGAGGTAAGCATCGAAAGGTTAATCACTTTTCCTAGGAGATGTATAATGCATTGTGAGAGGGAGGAGACCTTGTATGGCATAGTTTTCTTTTGCAAAGGGCCTTTAGAAATTCTCCATTCACTATACAAGTAATAATTCCTCAAAACACAGTGTGGTGAGTCGATACAAGAAAGAAGTGTTAGGTGACTACACTTTGAAAGTTCTTAATGTGCATCCATAAGATATGACCTTAAGAAAGAATCAGTGCACAAGTCTAGGAGGAAGATTTCTGATCAATAAGGTTCATGAAAGTACACTTGGTGAAGGATTGAAGCTTTCATAACTTGCATTGGGCAGTAGGACCAAGAAGAGATCCAAAATGGCCAAGTGTGGGATTAATAGAGTAAGAGAGGGGAAACCATACGAACAAGACTCAAACATGGATCACACACATGAATGCCATCAATATAATCTAGAGGAATGTATAGGATGTTGAAAATCTAGCAAGGAATGGATTATTTGACTTTTTCCTTAGTCAAAGATGTTAATTCTAATTTAGTCTCATAGATACTTGAGTTAGTTGTCAGTTAACATGTGTGATGTGGCATATGACTAGTTTATTGTCAGTTAATTTGATATACATGGATTTTAATGAGTTGTGTACTAGTTGATAGCTAAAATTTAGCTATCTAGTGGGTTTAAACTCTAAAGTCTATTAGTTAACTAGTCTCTAGTTCTAGAATAGAGATAGACTTGAGGTCCTGAGTTTAGTTGAGTAATTTGACTTTTGTTAACTCAACTGACTCTCAATTAACTAGTTACAACTACTAAATTTAACCATAGTAGGTCATGCAATTCGAATTGCATATTGAGATTAAATGAAGGCATAGATATATATTTATTCATTGTACACACATTTTTCTATAGAAGCTTGACGATCAAGAAAAAAATTTCGCTGGGGAATTACACAAGGAAATAGGAGGAAATTCCTATTTTTTGGGGTAGAATTGAGCTAGCAAATAGGAGCTCCTAGCATGTCTTATTTTCCTAAGTGTTGGGCAAGTATTGTAGAGAGTTGATCAGTATTGAAAGGAGCTTCAAGCTTGAAGCATATTCTATGTAATGTATTAAATTTCTCAATTAATTTAATACAAACAAGAGGATATCAGTTAGTACATGAACCATGTCATCCTATGGTTTGAGGACAAAGCACGCACTAGAAGGGAATTCATTTTTTTGTGAATGGAAGGACAAAATGGAGGTTGTGTTAGATGATAATGGAGTTTTGGAATACATCAAGACTGATATTCCTAAACATCCTACATTAGTTACTCTGTAGATAACTCAATGGAGGAAGGATGTTGCCAAAGCTAGGAGGATGATCCTAGGAGTTTTTTTTCCCTAGGGAAAAATCGTAATTTTCTATTAAATTTGAAAATTACATGTTGTAGATGCCTAACAGGCATATGCTATAAGTTTAGGCTATAGCCTTCAAAAATATAAGTCTATACAAAATTACACTCATGGGGTATACTGTGATTGCTCAAATAATATATATATATATATATATATAACACAGAGTTCTGATCATATCTGCAAGTAAATAAAACTGTACTAGTGCCTATCATACCTCTAATATAGCTGATCATTATATGGCCTATGGTAGTACTGGAAATGATTAGCCTCCCACTTCTCTTTAATAAGTCATAAACCCATGGGCTCGACTGTGACCTCCTTGGATAGATGATCGACAGTCTGATTGCATTCTCTGTAAATGTGGTGACAAGAAATATAATCAAATTGAGATTTTAAAAGCATGGCTTCATCCAATATATTTCTCAGAGAGTGAACATGACATGCAAATTTACTATTGAACCAATTTATAATGATTTTGGAGTCCCCGTATATTTGAAGCTGTCTGCAATCATGTGCTAATCAAAATGAAGCACATGTATAAGAGTGATGAGTTCAAAAAAATTATTTGTGCTAGCCCCAAACCCCATCTAAATGCAATAAAAATGATTGTTCATTAAGTGTAATAGTATGACCAAAACCCCCCCCCCCCCCCCACCACATCCTTGATCTTGTGCAAATCCATCACAAAATGCCCAAGGGTGATTTCGGTTTATAACTTTAGGTATCACAACTCGAACATAAGGAGTAATATCATCACCAGGGATTTCATGGAAGGCATTAATAATCTGAGCAACTGTTATATGCCATCGGATGTCTTTGTCTCTAAATATGATTCCATTCCCGTTTAACCAAATAGACCAACTTATAAGCAGTGGGAGATTGTGGTTTTTCTGGTTCGAGGACTCATCCCACCAAAGGTTCCATGCATCCATTATGTTTTGACCATTCCATCATTGAGAGATGGCCAAAGAGGAGATAACTTTCTCCCAAATATTGCTAACCAAGGGGTAGAAGAGGAAGAGATGTTCTGATTCCTTGGCCTAATGGCATAATACACACCAAGTGGGGCCATAAAATGATATTTTCTTCTGATTTTCCCTAGTATGTGATTTATTCATTAATACATTCCACATAAACAGTCTAGTCCTAGGGGGTGCTTTGAGTTTCCAAATAGATCACCACCACCCCACCAAGACATGTGGCTTGTGTGAAGCATGGATGATTGGGTATCCTTCTTTGGGACAATAAGATCCGTGAGCTCATTGTCTTCCTCTTTAATTCTAACATGAGATTTGGCCAATGCTGCAATATATCCCTCCCAATATTGGGTCCACTGAGCTGGAATTTCCAACTGGTCAGCTGTTTTCCAAGCCTGTGAAAATATAGGGGAGTGCTCCGAGTTTGCAATATTGGCAATCATGGGTATTCCCCCGTCCTTAAAAAAATTAATAAGATCATGGGGTAGGTGATACATGTTTCCACAACTAGTCCATGGATCCATACCGATGCACACAGATGTGCCAGCTTTAATACACCATATAAGGCCATCTTTGATAGTGGGTAGAGCAAGAAGAACAACCCTCCATACTGTCAAAATACCATTCATGTGCCATGATGGAAGACGTATCCATTCCATGATATGTAGAGGCCATATGTATTTATAATGAATAACCTTTGTCCAGACGCTGTGAGAGTTAAGGATGAGCCATTCCATCTTTGTTGCTAGTGCATGAACAAATGAATCTAGATCTTTTAATCCATCCTAGGAGGAGTTAGAGACCATATTGTTCCAAATTTTCATGGGAAGGAGATGACATTCTAGATGTGGAAGGCCCTTAGTGATAATTTTAAAATCAGTAGTGATGCCAGAAAACTTACTTAGAAGAAAAAAATTGGGAGCATTCAAATGGGTAAGGATGAGCCCATTGTTACATATATATCTAGGTTAGCTCAAGTGAGGGGTGAACTTGGGGGTATTGTAGAGATAGTTCCATCATCAGATCTTGTGAGCCTTGCTCGTCTTAGGCTTCCAAAATCTTGGCATAGTTTCCAGAATGTCGTGAATGACAGAGATAAGCTCCTTGATTTGGATAGACTATGGTCAGATCTTGTGCAAGAAGAGATAAGGAGGAACACAAGGGATGGAGTCTCATTTGGGATAAAAGATGAGGATAACTTTTCTTTAGCTAGCAAAGGGAAGAAAGCCATGGGAAAGAAGGCCCAAGGCCAAATCGAGTCTAGTCCGAATGGAGGTAAGGAAAAGAAGGATCTTAGCAAGATCAAGTGTTTTAATTTTCATGAGTTTGAACATTATGCTAAAAAATGTCGAAAGAAGAAATCCATCAAGCATGTTGCAAAAACAACAAGAGGAAAAGAACTCTCTTCTCAATTTGAATTGGGTTTTTCCTTGATAACTTGCATGGAAAGCTCAGTATGAGGTAACTTATGGTACATTAACTTAGGGGCTTCATTCCACATGATAGGGAAAAAATATCTCTTCTGCAATTTGGAGGATAAAGACATGAAATTCCATATCGAGATTGGAGATGATGATAGATACGTGACCAAAGGAGTTGGTAAAATAAGATTTAATAGGGAGCTTGGTTCCCTTCTCCATCTCAAGAATGTGATATATATTTTAGGATTGAAGAAAAACCTTGTCTCAGTAGCAGCCATTGAAGACAAAGGGTATGGTGTTGTATTCAGCAAAGGGAAGGCCTATCTCAAGCATTCTGCTTCAGGACAAGTTAAGTATATTGGTGTCAGGATCGAGAATCTCTATAAATTGGAGTTTGATGCATGTGCAACCTTGAGCAGCAAGGCAGAGAGTTCTTAGAGTAGAGATGTGTTGGTTGAGCTAGAGCATGATAGAGCTCTCAGGATGGAGCCTCAACCAGTATCTTAGTTTCAATCTAAGATGGTAGGTAGTTGGGCTAACCAGCAGTGTCTATTAGTTAACTGATCTCTAATTCTAGAATAGAGATAGACTTGAGTTATTGAGTTTAGTTGAGTAGTTTAACTTTTGTTAACTCAATTGATTCTCAGTTAAGTAGTTGTAGCTACTAATTATAGCCCTAGTAGGTCATGCAATTCGAATTTCATATTGAGATTGATTTAAGGCACAAATATATTTATTAATTATACACACGTTTTTGTGTAAACGCTTGAGTATCAAACATAGCAATTTTTCTTTGGAATTGTGCAAGGAAATAGGAGGAAATTCCTATCTTTCTAGGGTAGAATTGCGCTAGTAAATAGGGGCTCCTAACAAGCCTTATTTTCCTTAAGTGTTAGGGAAGTATTGTAGAGAGTTGATCAATATTTCAAGGAGATTTAGGCTTGAAGCAAATTCTATGTAATATATCATATTGCTCAGTTGATTTAATACAAGTAAGAGGTGTTTTTTGTAACACCCTCCTCCCACATCTACCCAAGAAATCAACCATCCAGGGTAAACATGCGATGAGAGGCCACTGTGATATGATTCAACCTCTTAAGTCACATTAGGGAAGTGGAACCAATGAAAACACACCATAAAAACATTAATCATCAACTATGTTATGCCCATATACCAATAGATGTCATATATCATGATTGACTTATTGAGTTATGTGATATGTTCATACCTTTACTTGTTGCAAAGGTTTTCCATATTTGTAAAAAAATAAAAAATTTAAAAAATGTAAAGAGGGTATGCCCTAAAAGAAAAATCAAAGGGTAAAAAGAAATAAAAAATGGTCCAAAAAAATGAAAGAAAATGAACCCCAACAAAAAGAAAAACCAAGAAAGTGTGCAAGTCTAAATGCCACTACTTTTTACTTTTGTATAATAAAATAATTGTGCACCTTGTCACTTATGCCACAATTCACGAATAGTCAGACAATTTAAACTTGGCTAGTTCATATTTCAATTTCATGTTGTAGAAATAGAGAAGAAAGGTCTGATCAAACCATGTAATCTTGGCAGATAAGTAGATAGGTAGAGTAAAAAAGGAGCTCAACAGTTTAAACTAAGCCCTTGGATGTAATAAGTGTAGACTTAGATAGGAATTACCATGTAAAAGAAAAGAAAGTTTGATAAGAGTTTGCCAGTCTAAGTAAACCCTAATAAAAAAGTAAAAATGCTAGGTTAAGTAGGTAGGGTAGGTAGATGACAGTTGCAAAAGAACATATGATGAATGATAAGTGTAAATGTGTAAATCTTTTACTATCATCATAAGCCAAAGGCAAGCAGTACATGAAAGACATCAAGCAAGCAAAGTCAAAATAATTAACTCCCCTATTCATTCCCCTTAAATTTTTACTAATTTCCCCTAAGTGCTGAAGTGTTTATTAAATTAAAGGGGCTCGAGCATTTATCTGGCTTCTGGAGGGACCGGATCTTCGGCCCAATAATTTATAAAGCCTAATTACTTAAGACCATTCATTAATCATCATACCCCCTCATAAATTATTCATTCCCTTATAAAGTTTTTCCTAAGTAAAAATTCTATTTTACTTAGGAAAATTAAAATCCCTTAAAAACCCTCTTTTTCACTTTAGCCTAAGTTTAAATATACACATCAAATGTTTTATACTTAGCACTTTTCCATTTCATTATGTCATATTAACTACTAACTTATTATCATATAAATCCCTTATAAAAATCTACCCATTCCCGTATTACTTTAACTGTGTAAAAATCCTGAAATACTATATATCCTGCCCCTTTGGTTAAAATATAACCATAATATATTAATAAATGGGATTAATTAGTTAATCAGTAATGCATTAAGAACCCCAACCCCCTGCCACATTAAAAATGGATTAATTAACCCTCACGGTTAATTAATATCCTTTCCGACCAACCTTGTTACCCCCGATACGATTAAATAATCCTTAATTACATCGAGCCCGCCTTCATTAAATCCCCGTCACTTTGCTTCCCTGATAGCTGTCCGATCACACCTCCCAAATCCAACAGCTGTCATGCATATCGCACGACCCTTTGTGACCGCATGTTAGCGCGTGATTGCAAAGCGGTTTTATGTACAATGCCTCCACCATGCGTCAATCATTCTAAGGAACCGCTGGCTCAAGCCCAATTACCGCCTCACCTCCATAAATGGTGCAATATAAACCACTTACTGCCTCCCACTAAATGATAAAACATCATGTCATTTGCCCACTGACGTCACCCGTCCAAATCCCGAAACTCACCAATTCTTAACTTTGTATATAAAACAAAATAAATCATTTTCACCTCTAATTACCTCACATTAAACAATGAGGGCAACTAGCTTGTGCTTCCAGCTACCAACCAGCTTCAACCTTTGCAGTCGACTGTGGAGCTATAACAAGGGTCTATTTCACCTATAATTACCTCACATTAATATGTCAATCTGGGAACGTTTTGTTATTTCAAAGAGTGTCTCAGTCTGAGGCTATCATTTGCCAGAGTAATGCTAGTAGCACAGTGTTTGAAAATACAAGAGTAAACAGATGCTTGTTTACATCTAACTACTTCAAGAGATTAAACCACACATTCAGAAAACTAAGAAATTTATCAGTCAAGGGTTCAGTAGCAATAACCCATCCCTTTAGAAACTGATGGAAAAGGAAACTAGAGAACAGATCATGGATCTGGGAGCCGGACAGTAGATGTCAATGCTCACTACAACTTGAGATCATTCTTCATACCAGAATAACAAATGACAAGAAATGAAACGACATATAAGAAATGAAAAAACAATTAAGAAATAGAACAACAAACCTGAAATGGAACGACAAACCTAAAATGGAACAGCAAACCTGAAATGGAACAAAAGTTAAGGAATTGTAACGGAAACTAAGTCTAACAAGCAATAACACCTTAGTCTATAAGATCAAATGCACTAATCGTAATCTACAGGAATCAAGCGACAATCCTTCACTCTTTAAGGGCGGATTGAATAACACACCAAAATGGAACAACACTGATTAATGATGAATTATAGAACAACGCTTGGAAACCATATATACACACGACACACTTGAATAGTAATCTGATCAAGTTATCAATCTCAGTTAGAAAGAGTACGACTGCATTTCAAAATAGAAGAACATTGTTTATAAATCCAACAATCATAAAGAACATAACTTCCAAGATGAACTCCGTAATGTTAATCATCAAGTGCACAACACAAAGGCTCTGTAATTAAATAGTAATAGTATTTTGTAAAGACTAGCCATATTATATCAACACCTAAAGGAATAGTGATACGATGCAGAGTCAATACAATAGTTCTGTCTTTAGAAACCGTAATAATTTAAGCATAACAGAGCATGTGATGTAAACTTACAAAACACATCAGATTACCAAATAACATCGATAAGAAAACCACGCATAAACCAAACATAATAGTACAGGAGCAAGTGTCCTCTAGGGCCGGGCCTTTAGCCTCTAGGGGTACACCGCTTGAAGTTATTCTAGACTCAAATATGAAATAGTAACCAATTTTGTATTAATGCATAAAGTGGAATTATAATAGATCAGTTCTTAACGAGACTCGATGATCAAAGTTTTGATCTTAAAGGAAATTACATAAAACATAACAGACTTTCCCTGAGCTAACAGTTCTGCCCCTTTTATAAGGGTGAAGGCAGAGATATCTAAGTGCATAAATAGATAAAACAACGATCCCTTAAGATCAAGGATCCTGAGGGATTCGTAGAACCGTTAGTCCTCAGTTATTTCTTTTCTTTCCTGCGCCGAGCTGATATCTCCACTTCCTTTCCAGGGCTGATTCGTTTTGATTTGCTTTGCCTTGTTTGCATACGGTCTCCCGTCAAAGGGACAACGGTTAACTTGTCCTTGTCCTTTCCTTTGGAATGACAACTTCTCGTTTTTCCTCCTTCCTGCATAAGGAAATGACAATTGTCAGTGTTTTCGTCTTGCATATTTATGTCACATGTTTTATTACAATTCCTTTTCGTTTTCCTAGTTCATGATGCAAAAGGTTTGTAAGTTCTAATGAAAATATGCTGAAATAATTATAAAAAACACACCTTCTTTAGTACTCCACACACCCCCCTGCTTACCCTTTTTCATGCCCTCATGAAAACATTGTAGTTGACATGTAAGGCAGTGAGTGAGTAAGCTGGAGATGGAATTTCATGTGAAGGCCTACAACCATGATGTGTAACTAGGTATTGAAAGAAATGGCATGTCTCATCCTTAGGCATCTCATACAGGGCTTGGTATCCGGGTGCAGGGTGCCAAATAATTGGACTCTGGAACCTATATCCTAACCAGGATGGCCCTGCCCTCAAAATGACTTTTCCATAGAGGTGCAAGTGGTTGGCGGCTAATTTAAAATTTTCATACTTAAATGGTTCCCTGAGCTGGATATTCGGATTAGAGATTTGATACCGAAATTTAGCCACATCAATGGCAGGGTCTTTGATAGAGAAAAAGTATTCTAGTCCTTATCGAATGATTGCCTCATGCATGGGTCCTAATGCTTCAATTACACCTGGAGTCTTCATGAGGTTTCCATGTTTTCTCTACAACTATACTGGATCCCTAGGCTCAGCTCTTATCCACAAATCTAATCCATTTTCTTGTCTTTGGAAAGCATTATAGGCTTTAAGCCATTTAATTTGATTAACCCCAAATGAAATAAATGCCAGTAATTGGATATCCCCAACAAAAGGGCCAGGGTTGAGCTCGGTCTCCTGGTCTAATACAAGGTTATGTAAATAAAATTCACACAGTAGTCTCTGAACTTTTACCCCGTAGTGCTTACAGCAGTTTATAAAATCATCGATGGTGTTAATTTGTATGGGAGCACCTAATTTAACAAACTTTATTTTCAATTACAAATATCGTTCCATTAAAAACAAGGCATAATTCTTAGCAAGGGCTCTACATGTTAGGACGTCATTGTATAAAGAACATAAGGTATCCATCTGCTTGATAACTATATCTAAGCTACGAGTTACCTTTGCGACTTTTTATTCTTCCCTTCGCCACCCTTCAAAGGCCTGGCTTTCGGATAAATTGACATTCCTAAGCTGCTGTTGTAGCTCTTCATACTTTTCTCAAGGGACCGTTTGCTCTCTAAGCTTTTCTGTTGCTTGGTGATATTGCTTCAAACCCTTGCGTTGTTTTGAGTTCATGACTCTTATCACTCCCGAAGGTGGTGCCTCCGTCTGAATTTCCTTATTGCGGGTCAACATCTCATCCATTTCTATCTTAGCATGGACATCAGTCCATTGCTGTTCCTTTTTCAATTGGAACAACAGTCTGTTTCTCAGCATCATTTGGAACAACAGCTTGGTTTTCGACAGGGTTTCGAACAGCAGGATGGACTCTGGTCCTCCGCCCCTTTGTTTTGAGGGGTTTCGCTGGAGTGGTTGCATTTTTCCTTCCCGAAGTCTTTTTTACCCTTTTCCTTTCTTTTAGAATCCTAATTGGCTGGTGGAGCTGAACTATTATATTCAGTAATCTCTGCTGTTCCTTTCGCAATTCCCTAATTTCCACAATTTCCTTAGAAGGAACAACAGGCTGTTCACTGCGGCCTGGACTGTGACTAATTCCCTGATTTTCTCTCTGGGGTGCTTCTTCATTGCTCTGCTCTGGTCATTCCGGGACAAGAACCCTAACTGGTTCTATTATTTCTTGGGTGACTTCCTTTTTTGCCCCCCTTTCCTCCAGAATTTCTTCTAGTGTCATCTGGCTAGGAACGGATTGTTCCTATTTAGCATCTCCTGTCATATTTTCATCATGAACAGACAGATTCTCTTCTTCTACCTCCTTTGCATGTGATTCTTTAGGTGCATTTTCCTCCTGAGGTTTCTCTTCGGCATGGAGGTCTGATGGACTGGAAGGTTGGCCATATTCGCCCATATTGGCCAAAACTTTGGCCATATCATCTTCTCCCAATGGGTCCTACAATGGGCTATCTTCCTGCTGTTCCGTTTCCTCCTCCTGCTCAGATTTCTCAGCTTCTTCTTCTTTTTCTCCTTCCTCTTCTTCCTGCATTCCTTTCTCAT
>APFE031733379.1:0-24197 GCA_000404065.3 Pinus taeda
GTTTTGAGTTTTTAAAAATCAAGATGGAGGATCTGTTGGTGGATAAATATCAGTGGATCGCACTATATCCAGGTACTAAACGAAATAGAATGTTCGCTTAAGACTGGGTGAAGTTGGATCGGAAAGCAAAGAGCACAATACTGTTGTATATCTCAGATTCAGTACTATTGAATGTATTAGGGGAAGCTTCGAAGAAGGATTTATGGGACAAGTTAGGGAGTTTGTACCAATCTAAGTCTTTGGAGAATAAACTGTTCCTACAGAAAAAACTACATAACCCGAGGATGATGTATGGAGACTCGGTGTCAAAGCATATGAACAACTTTAATATTGTGGTAAGCCAATTGTTTTTGTTGATATAAAATTTTTAGATGAAGATAATTCCATCAGTTTGTTGTGTTCTCTACCAGATTCGTGGCATATTCTGGTTGTTGCAATAAGTAGCAATACAAATCCCTTGTAGTTTGATGAAATAGTCTCATCCTTGTTATCAGAGGAGATGAGATGGAAAAATACGAAGGGCCAAAATGGTGATACCCTGTATGTACAAGGACGGTCCTAGAAAATAAACAAAAATAAATCCTCGAGTGTGATATCTAAATATAGAGGGAGATATAAATATTCAGGAAAATCTGTAGAGGTTTGATAAAAATGCAGAAAGGAAGGGAACTTTAAAAATAACTGTTAATCTAAAGCTCCTGAGAAAGGAAAGGGATTTGATGATGCTCCTTGTGTAGAGGCAAAAACCACCTCAGATGAAGGTGGGGATTTGTACTTGGCTTCTTCTTCAAGTACAGGTGTAGATCTTGAAGCATGGTTGATTGACTCAGGTGCATGCTTTGACTTCACTCCCTGTAGGGAGTGGTTTTGTGAGTATGATAAATATGATGGTGGTGATGTCTTCTACGGAGATGACAGGAAGTCTAGAGTCTCCGGTCATGGAAAATTCAAGTTGAAGTTGCAAGGTGGAAAGATTAGAACACTTTTGGGTATTCCGTATATTCCAGCATTGGCCAGAAATCTGATTTTTGTAAGCTAGTTGGATGTTGTAGGTGTAAAAATAGTGTTCGAGAAAGATGCCTGCAAGATGGTTCAGGGAGCACTGGTGTTGATGTGGGGAGTTCAGATTGGAACTCTGTACAAGCTTCACAGTAGCACTATTATTGATAAGTTCAATAGTTTTGTAGTTCTTGAAAGTGGAGCATAAAATCTAGTGGTCTCTGGAGAAAAGACCATGCTATGGCATCAAAGGCTTGGAAATATTGGAGAGAAGGGCCTTCAATTACTTCATGGTAATGGTATGGTAGAATGTATGTCTAATTTCTTTCTAGATTTTGATTTCTGTGAAAATTTTGTATATGGGAAGAAAAATCAGGTGAGTTTCCCCTTTGTTACTGAGAGGGTGAAATGGATATTAGAGCCAATGTGCACAATGATCTGTTTGGACATGTGTTGGTTCCATCTTTGGGTAATTATGTGTACTATGTATCATTTATAGATGACTTCTCAAGGAATACATGGATATATTTCATGAGGAAGAAATATAAAGTCTTTGACAGGTTTAAAGAATTTAAGGCTCTAATGGAAAACCAGACAGAGATGAATATAAAATGTTGTGCACAGATAACGGTGGATATTTTTGCAAGAAGGAATTTGAAGAGATATGTAAGAAGTGTGGTATAGCACGATAGAAGACTACTCCATATACACCTCAGAAAAATGGAGTTGCAGAAAAAATGAAAAAGACATTGATGGAAAAGGCAAGAAGCATGCCCAATGGTGTTGGGTTAGGACAAAGATTCTGGGTAGAGGCGGCGGAGACTGCATGTTACTTGGTCAATAGATCACCTTCATCAGAATTGGAGGGGAAGACTCCACAAAAGGTATGGACTGGTAAGAAATTTTACATCTGAGGGTATTTGGATGTGATTCATATGTAAATGTTGCAAAGGAGAAAAGAACCAAGTTGGATAGTAAATCTAAAAGGTGCATCTTTATTGGGTATAAGAATAATTAAAAGGTTATAAGCTTTAGAACCCAGAAACAAAGAAGGTTGTGTACAACTAAGATGTGGTGTTTAGAGAGGTGAAATGTGTTATTAGACATAAACTCTTACCAAAGGAGCCTAAGAAGATAGAGTTTGAGCTAAAGGAGAAGGAAGCAGACTCTATAGTAGAAGAGGAATAAGAAGATAAAGAGCTACAAACTACAGCTGTGAGAAGATCAATTCGAGAAAGAAGGTAGCCAGAAAGGTATATTTTAGCTACTTTTTGTTCAAATTTTCCTTTACCTATTACTACTGATGATCCCATAACTAAGAAGGAAGCAATAGATTCATAGGATGGAAAACTCTGGAAAGAGGCCATGGTTGATGGAATGTCATCTTTGGACAAGAATGAGGCTTGGGATCTAGTTGAGTTGCCAGCTAGAAGGAAACCCATTGGAAGCAAATGGGTGTTTAAGAAAAAGATGAATGCAGGAAGAAAGGTGGAGAAATACAAAGCTCGGTTCGTAGCAAAAGGTTATTCTCAGGTGTCAGGAATTAATTTTAGTGATATTTTTTCTATTGTTTCCAAGGTAGCTTCTATTAGATTACTTTTATCTATTGCTTCTGCTTTTGATTTTGAGGTAGAACAGATGGATTTGAAGACAAAATTTCTTCATGAGGATCTGGAAGAAGTGATCTACATGAAACAACCTAAAGGCTTTGCAGTGAAGGGTAAGAAAGAACTTGTATGTAGGTTAAAAAAGTCTTTGTATGGGTTAAAATAATCACCAAGGACATGGTATCGAAAATTTGATACATATATATGGGAACTTGGCTTTACTAGAATCAAATTAGATCATTGTGTTTTTTTTAAATTAATTGGTGACTATCTAATTTATTTAGTCTTGTATGTGGATGATATGTTTCTGATTGGAAATAACAAAGAAATTATACAGGAATTGAAGACCCAATTGTCCTCCAAATTCGACATGAAATATCTTGGTGCCACAAGCTATATTTTGGGCATGGAAATTAAAGGAGATCAGGCAAAGAGGAAGCTTTGCTTAATCCAGAGGAAGGATGTCAAGACAATACTATAGAGGTTTAATACGCAGGATAGTAAAACAATGAAGGTTCCTATTCCAGTAGGTGTAAAGTTATCTGTTGAACAGTGTCCCAAGGCATAACAAGAAGAAGAGGACATCTCTCGTGTTCCATATGCAAGTGCAATCAATAGCCTAATATATGCAATGGTCTATACTAGACTAGACATTGCACATGCAGTGGGAGTATTGAGCAAGTTTATGTCAAAACTAGGGAAGGAGCATTGGACAACAGTGAAGCAGGTTTTTAGGTATTTGTGTGGCACTAGTGATTATGGTTTGTGTTACTAATGAATACCAGGATTGGACAAATTTTTGGACATCCGTAGTTTTGTTTATGTAGACTCGACTGGAGATCTCGATCAGAGAAGATCTACACGTGGGTATGTGTTTAGCCTATTTGGAGGTGCAGTCAGTTGGATGAGTAAGAGACAGTCTGTAGTGGCACTTTCAACTACAGAAGCAGAATACATGGAAGCCACTCATCGAAGCGGAGAAGCAGTTTGGTTGCAGATATTTTGTTCGAGTATGGGGTTAGTACAACACATGGGGGCTTCACTGAGGGAGCAATACCATACCATGTGGGTTCATATTGGGGGATATATATTGAGGAAAAAATGACATAATATATTGGGCAAAATATATGGGGTTAAGGGTTTTAATATTGACAGGTATAAAAAACAGAGCTCAAATTTAATGAAAAAATATAAACGGGTGCAAAAAATGTTAAAGAAAAAATGGATACCTACAATATCTAGTGGAACTAGGGGTTTTCTAAATTGGGAAGGTGTATATTTTTTGTATTGGTATGGGGTTAAATAATGTGATTTTTAGGGGTATTTTCCAATATGTATTCAAATTAAGGGTGTTTTTTAATATGCCACGAATGCACGTGAGTTCATAGGTTCATTGAGTGAAGCCCTCATGGTACAACGAGATATAAGGATAGACTGTGACAACCAAAGTGAATTTTTCTTGGAAAAGAACCCTGCTTATCATTGAAAGACAAAGCACATTGATGTTCAATATCACTTTGTAAGGGATATGGTTGAGGAGAAAAAGGTGTTGCTAGTAAAGGTGGACACATTGAAGAATAATGATGATACATTGGCAAATGTATGTGAGCACTTAAAACTTCTCTTGGTGCAGAGAAACAATGGGTGTTGCAGGGATGGACAAATGACTAAGCTCTCATGTGGCCCCCTATGGAGACAAAACAATAAGTGGGAGAATGTTAGGTGTGTGTTATATTCCTTTCACGACTAGCCCGAGTAGTGAAGGTGAGGGGTTATAGGGGGCGCGACTAGCCAGCATTTGGTTCACCAACCACAGCAGGGGGGTTAGAGGGGGGCAATAACCTACCTTGTCGATGGGTTTGAGGGGGGCGGTAGCCCCCCTCTACGTGGTCTGGGGCAGCACCTTGAGGATTTTTTTTTGGACCTTATATTAGGTGGGCGAACCTACCTATGGTTTTGTGCATGGTTTTCACACATGGGTTTGGGCATGCTATTTTTCTACCCATGGTATTTTGTAGATCCGGTCAAAGGAACTATGGTTATGTTCTAATCCAGGGTTAATGGATTGGGGTTTCTGGATGCTTTGGCATATATATATCTATATATCTCTCTCTCTCTCTATATATATATATTGTAACATTGAAAGGAATGTAATGAAAAATCAACTTGGTAGTCCCAGTTTGGGATGTAGGGGAAAATCTTTGTGTATATGTGTATTATGTTTTATGCTCTTGGCATTGTTTATTTTATGTTTTTAGAATTTTTATGCAAATAATTTCTCTACGAGGTTAAAACCTACAATACTAACATGAGGGTGGAAACTCTTACCCTGCGAGGATTGTTGTGGATCGCTAGAAAACTTTGTATTGACACACTATATGTGTATGGGGACTCAGAAGTCCTCATAAAGTGTATCATGACATATCCAGATTTCTCTCCCCTGTTTCTCCCGGGCTGGATTACTCAGATCAAACATCTCTTGGGTACATTCACTAAGATTACATTTTAGCATACCTACCGTAAAAAGAACCATGTTGCAAATTCATTGTTTAAACTTGGGATGGTTGTTTCATTTGGAAACATCTATTACACATACAAGGAAGGTGGGACAAAGTTGGCACAAGGATATTTTCCATCACCTTAGACTTTCAAGATGGCACTATGATCTTATTGCATAGATATTTATTGTATTCTTTTAGATGTATTTGTTTACAATATTTTTACATATGGGGAGCCACATCTGAATATTATTCTAGTTAGCTTATGTAGTTAAATAATACCAAATTTTCATTGACTCTTTGCCTAGATGGTCTCAGAATATGATATGTTTTGGCTTCCATTAATATTTTTTGACAAATACATCACTGATTATGTTTAGCTGGGTTGTACTCATGCTTCTTATTCTGAACATATGCACTGATACATAATTTAAACCAATGTTTTTTCATAGACATGAAGGAACTCGATATGCAATGTTGGGTAAATAGTTCCTCATCCTCCATACTTGGATATCCTGTGAAAGTTAGCAAACTAATGAGTGGTTGATAGACATTCTATTTCATGCACCAAGATGACCTTGAACACATCAAAATCACTCCATGGGTTTGCAATCGTAGTTTCCTCCATCTACACTGCTAGTATGTAAGCTTCAACCCTATCTGTGATACACAAAGGAATACTTTTGTTTGGGTTAAGCTACCGAGCCTCCCACTACAGTTCTCAACACGCAAGGTTCTCATGGAAATTGGAAACTCTATTGGACGATTTGTATATGTCAACCCAGAATGCATGGGCGCCAGTGACAAGTGGGTAGCATGTATTCTTGTTGAAATGGGTTTTTCTAGTGGATTTCCTAGTGATATTATTTTGGCATGGAATGATAATCTCCACCATTAGTGAATATATTATTGGCGTATTCCTTTTATATGTATGATGTACCACCAAATGGGCCACCTATGTGAACATTTCCCAAGGACGTTTGCTGAGAAGGGTCACCATGGTCGCAACTGAAATGGTCACCGAGACAACGCTTTGTAGGTAGAAAATGAGAGCTCAATTCACTAAAGTACTGGAAAATCCTCTGAAATATCTCCCATTAGCAATAATTTTCATTCCACTCTTGTTGATATTTCTATTGGTTTATCATCTCGCCCTCCCTCTCACTATGTTCCTCCTTCTGTTATCCATTGCAAAAGGCTCGTTTCTACCCGCCCCAGCCCCCTTCCCCCACCCTGTCACTTCTTCCTTTTGACCAGACCTCTTCCCCCAAGGCCACAAACACTTCGGGTGACCCATGAGATATTCTCTTGTGGCCTCCTTTGCCTCCCTATGAATGCAACCCAAACCCTCCCATGTTGATTCCCTCCTCCCCTCGTTCCCCCTCTCAGTCATTAGATGGGGCTGACCTTTCCCCCCACAACTCAGTGGACAACAATATTGAGTTCTTGATGGTGAACCCCTCCCTAGATTTGGCATCCCTTACTATCCATAAGGAACCCCCCCTTGGTCCTCACATTTCTCCATCAGTCTCAATTCTTCTAGAAATGTCGTCATTCAGAAGAGGGGAGACAAGGACCTCAGATTAAAAATCTGCAGGGCTTAGACAGTTTATGCGATATCCCCATTAAAAAATGTTTTCAATCTGATTCTGAGAGAATTATCGCCCGGTTCTGCAACTGTTAAATGAATTGTCTCTCACTGAATATGTGTGGCCTGGGTGGCCACTCAAAACTTCTATCCCTAAAGCATATCTTCCTATCCACTCGCCCTTTTATTATTATGTTACAAGAGACTATGTTGTTGGTGGAGAAGGTTCTTAAATATTTCTACAACATCTTTCCTACTTGGAATATGGTTTTAGTTAATTCTCGTGGTCATTTTGGCAGTATGGCCACCGTTTGGGATGCAAGATGGGAAACTATGTTTGCTTATAAACTCTTGGTGGTATCCTCTTGTCAGGATACATTCAGGGTTTTTGTGCTAGATTACATTACCATAATGCGTATGAACTGTATAGTGATAGACTTACATTCTGGAAGCCTATAGATGATTGTAATATCCTCAAAATCGGCTCTCTTATTCTAGCAGGTGATTTCAATATTGTTATGTCTGGAGATGAACGTTAGGGTGTTAAGTGCAGAGCAGACCCTCTCTTTGATGATCTCTACCAATTATTTGAGGTCGATCATCTTTGGGACATTAGACCCCTAAGTCTATCTCCTACCTGGCATAACAGTCGAGCGAGTAATGACCACATTGCTAAAAGATTGGACCAGTTCATTGTACATGAATCCTTTTTGGAGAGGCTGGGTTGTGTCAAAACTTGGGTAGAAAAATCCCTGGTCTCTGATCACATGCCAATAATTTTACAATGGTGATTGGAGTGGCCACGTTTGGGCGTTACCTTTAAATTCAACAGAATTTGGTTGGAGGATGGGGAGTTTAATTCACTAGTAGAAATTTTATGGAGGGAATTCCCTTAGGTGGATGGAAAATACCCAATGTTGCACCTATCTGTTCTACTTCAAGAATTGAAAAGTCATGCCAAGGTTTGAGAAAGGGAAAAGAAATGTGCCTTGGCTAGAGAACAAAAGCTAATAATGGGTGAAATTGAACACATCTACAAAGTGGTAGAGAGGGACAATACTTTTGGAAATAATCGGGAATCACTCAAATTATTAAAAGCAAGAAAGAGGCAGATCCATTCCCAATAAGAGGCATCCTGGAGAGTCCAACGTCGAGCTATTTAGCTATGAGAAGGTGATAATAACACCAGATTTTTCCATCAATATGCTAACCAGAGGAAAAATCAGAACACCATTTGGAACATAAATAGATCGGATGGTATTGTTGCCTACACGACAGAGGATATCCAAAATGAAGCCATACTACACTTTCAGTCCATATTTCATAAGCGGAATGGAAGCCACATTGAGGATCAGTTATGGGGAGCTTGGGAGTATCCTCTTATGTTTAATGACGAATCAAATGAGGAGGTTTATCGAACAGTCACACTTGAATAAATTCTACACGCATTGAAAACTTTTACAAAGGATAAGAACCCAGGCCCAAATGGATGGACCGTGGATATTTTTTTACATTTTTTTTATCTGGCTGGAAAGGAGTTGCTTAACATGGTGGAGGAACAAAAAGCACGTTGATGGGTCTTAGGAGCCATTAACTCGACTTTCATTGCTTGATTCCCAAATCATCTAATACGTCCACCTTCTTGGAATATCTTCCCATATTACTCTGCAACATAATATATAAACTCGTCTCTAAAATCATTGTCAAGCGCATCAAAGGCACCCTCTCCCACCACATTTCCATGGAGTAGTCAAGTTTCCTCCATAATTGATTGATCCATGATGTTGTAGCTACTGCTAAGGAAGTCATACACTCAATACACACCTGGAAGATGTCAGCTTTTGCAATGAAGGTAGATCTCTAGAAAGCATATGACTTTGTGGACTGGTCATTTCTCAGATTTATTCTTAAAAAGATAGGTCTATCCATTGATATAATAGAATTGATTATGGCATGTGTTATGTCGACGCACTTTGCGGTTCTCATAAATGAATATCCATCCAGTTTTTTCTTTGTTGGTAGGGGACTTCACCAAGGATGTTCACTTTCTCCACTATTGTTTATATTAGTGATGGATTGCCTAAGTATTAAAATTAGAAAAGTAGGTTTGGAGGGCCATTCCGAAGGCATTAGCTTGGCAGCAAACATCAGGATTTCCAATAATTTGTTTGTAGATGATTTTCTGGCATTTGGTATGGCCTCTTACCGATAATGGAGGCATATAGACGACATATTGCAACGATTTGGGAATGCATCCAGGATGATGGAAAATGTTGGTAATTCTTTCGTATTACATTCTACTGGAGACCCACGAGTTATCAAGGAAATATGTGATTTGTTCAATTTCCTGATTGTGCCTTTAAGTGAAGGTCTCACATATTTGGGTTTTCGAATCAAACCCAACAAGTACAATTCCTCATATTGGAAATGGCTATTGGATAAGTACAGAAGGCAGACTAATGGGTGGGCACATGAGAGCTTAACATTGGGTGGTATATTCATCCTGGTACAAGCAATATTACAACATATGGTTGTTTATTCGGCACACCTATACACTCGACATGCATCTACAATCAATAATATCAAGCAGATCATGGCGGATTTTATCTGGTCGGGCAGGCAGGGACACTGTAAAATCCATCTATGTAAATGGGATATGGTCTCTACTCCCAAGGAGCTATGGGGTTGCGCTATCATCGATACCTGCCTTCTCAGTCATGCACTCATTCTCTTGGTTGGATTGGACATGCGCCGGTTTGGAAAAGTGTGGATTCGATGGACCTGTCAAAATCATATGCGTTCAAATGGAAAGAATACACTACTTGATTGAGACAGGAGGGCCTCTGTAAACATGACGAGGGCGACTCTCTTACCCGGGCGGGGAAGCTTGGTCAAACACCATTGAGGTGGCGGACACCTACAGGTACCTATTTCATTCAAACCACTCTGATCCCCATCCATGTTTGCTTTTATTTGTTTGGAAAATTGACATCTTCATCAAGATCATACTCTTTAATTGGCTTGTTTAAAAAAAAAAAGATCTTACCTAGGAGAATCTTTGTAAGCGAGGTTGGAAGGGACTGGGGAGGTGCCCACTGTGTAAGAATTCCATAGAGGATAATGGGAATCTCCTTTTAGAATGTCAATTCATCACCCACATATGGTCTAACATATTCTTTTCTCTAAACATTTCCCTTAGGAATTTTGATCGCTTGGAAGAATGTTTTTGGTGGTGGATGCATCGGGGAAGAAAGAAAATGGCCATCCCTTTCCTTACCACTTGGGAAATATGGTGTCCAAGAAAAGACTCACTTTTGAAGGGACCCTGGCAATCCCTTTGGTCATCATTCACAAAGTTATACTCAATTTTTAGGAAGTTAGGATTCCATCTAGTGTGATTAAGGATGGATCCCTCGAAACAACTCCATATGCATTAAAATTCCAGGCTGGTTAATTTGAGGGTGCTTCTCAGAATTATGTAGGTGTTTGTGGTTCTTGGCTAAGAGTGGATCACTTCCAACATTATAGACTTCACTGGAATGGGGGACAGGGCACTTGTTGGGTGTGTGTTATATTCTTTTCATGACTAGCCCCAGTAGTGAAGTCAGGGGGTTTGAGTGGGGGTGGTAGCCCCCCTCTACATGGTCTGGGGAAGTGTCCTGGGGGAAATGTTTTTATTGGACCCTATATTAGGTGGGAAAACCTACCTATGGTTTTGTGCGTGGTTTTCACACATGGGTTGTGCATGATGGTTTTCTGCCCATGGTATTTGTAGATTTGGTCAAGGGAACTATGATTATGTTCTAATCCAGGGCTAATGAATTAGGGTTTAAGGATGTTTTGACAATGAATATATATAAAATATATATAATAAATATAATAATAATATATAATATAATATATAATATATATATAGATATATTGTAACATTAAAAAAATATAATGAAAACATCCGGTAGTCCGGATTTTGGGATCTAGTGGAAAATATCTATGTATATATGTTTTATGTTCTATGCTCTCACCATTGTTTATTTTCTATTTTTAGAATTCGTAAGCAGGTAATTTCTGTACGTGGTTGAAACCTACATTTGGTATTAGAGTTGTTTTGGCTTCAAGGGGACGCCTCTATTGCTGAGGATGTTTGCTCGGGCCTGTGGTAGACCCTGTTTAGTGGGAGAACTGTGGGATCGATTATTGTGGTGAAAGAAGATGGCGAGCAATGAAAATATAAACATCTAGAAATTCAATGGTCAGAGTTTTGAGTTTTGAAAAATCAGGATGGAGGATCTATTGGTGGATAAGTATCAGTGGATCGCACTATATCTACGTACTAAACGAAATAAAATGTTCGCTTAAGACTGGGTGAATTTGGATCGGAAAGAAAAGAGCACAATACTGTTGTATATCTCAGATTCAGTACTATTGAATGTATTAGGGGAAGCTTCGAAGAAGGATTTATGGGACAAGTTAGGGAGTTTGTACCAATCTAAGTCTCTGGAGAATAAACTGTTCCTAGAGAAAAAACTACATAACCTGAGGATGAAGTATGGAGACTCGGTGTCAAAGCATATGAACAACTTTAATATTGTGGTAAGCCAATTGTTTTTGTTGATATAAAATTTTTAGATGAAGATAAGTCCATCAGTTTGTTGTGTTCTCTACCACATTCGTGGCATATTCTGGTTGTTGCAATAAGTAGCAATGCAAATCCCTTGCAGTTTGATGAAATAGTCTCATCCTTGCTATCAGAGGAGATGAGATGGAAAAATACGAAGGGCCACAATGGTGATACCCTGTATGTACAAGGACGGTCCTAGAAAATAAACAAAAATACATCCTCGAGTGTGATATCTAAATATAGAGGCAGATATAAATATTCAGGAAAATCTGTAGAAGTTTGATAAAAATGCAGAAAGGAAGGGAACTTTAAAAATAACTGTTAATCTAAAGCTCCCGAGAAAGGAAAGGGATTTGATGATGCTCCTTGTGTAGAGGCAAAAACCACCTCAGATGAAGGTGGGGATTTGTACTTGGCTTCTTCTTCAAGTACAGGTGTAGATCTTGAAGCATGGTTGATTGACTCAGGTGCATGCTTTGACTTCACTCCCTGTAGGGAGTGGTTTTGTGAGTATGATAAATATGATGGTGGTGATGTCTTCTTAGGAGATGACAGGAAGTCTAGAGTCTCCAGTCATGGAAAATTCAAGTTGAAGTTGCAAGGTGGAAGGATTAGAACACTTTTGGGTATTCCGTATATTCCAGCATTGGCCAAAAATTTGATTTTTGTAAGCAAGTTGGGTGTTGTAGGTGTAAAAATAGTGTTCGATAAAGATGCCTGCAAGATGGTTCGCGGAGCACTGGTGTTGATGTGGGGAGTTCAGATTGGAACTCTGTACAAGCTTCACAGTAGCACTATTATTGATAAGTTCAATAGTTTTGTAGTTCTTGAAAGTGGAGCATAAAATCTAGTGGTCTCTGGAGAAAAGACCATGCTATGGCATCAAAGGCTTGGAAATATTGGAGAGAAGGGCCTTCAAATACTTCATGGTAATGGTATGGTAGAATGTATGTCTAATTTCTTTCTAGATTTTGATTTATGTGAAAATTGGGTATATGGGAAGCAAAATCAGGTGAGTTTCCCCTTTCTTACTGAGAGGGTGAAATGGATATTAGAGCCAATGTGCACAATGATCTGTTTGGACATGTGTTGGTTCCATCTTTGGGTAATTATGTGTACTATGTATCATTTATAGATGACTTCTCAAGGAATACATGGATATATTTCATGAGGAAGAAATATAAAGTCTTTGACAGGTTTAAAGAATTTAAGGCTCTGATGGAAAACCAGAAAGAGAAGAATATAAAATGTTGTGCATAGATAACGGTGGAGATTTTTGCAAGAAGGAATTTGAAGAGATATGTAAGAAGTGTGGTATAGCACGATAGAAGACTACTCCATATACACCTCAGAAAAATGGAGTTGCAGAAAAAATGAAAAAGACATTGATGGAAAAGGCAAGAAGCATGCCCAATGGTGTTGGGTTAGGAGAAGGATTCTGGGCAGAGGCGGCGGAGACTGCATGTTACTTGGTCAATAGATCACCTTCATCAAAATTGGAGGATAAGACTCCACAAAAGGTATGGACTGGTAAGAAATTTTACATCTGAGGGTATTTGGATGTGATTCATATGTAAATGTTGCAAAGGAGAAAAGAACCAAGTTGGATAGTAAATCTAAAAGTTGCATCTTTATTGGGTATAAGAATAATTAAAAGGTTATAAGCTTTAGAACCTAGAAACAAAGAAGGTTGTGTACAACTAAGATGTGGTGTTTAGAGAGGTGACATGTGTTATTAGACATAAACTATTACCAAAGGAACCTAAGAAGATAGAGTTTGAGCTAAAGGAGAAGGAATCAGACTCTATAGTAGAAGAGGAATAAGAAGATAAAGAGCTACAAACTACAGCTGTGAGAAGATCAGCTCGAGAAAGAAGGTAGCCAGAAAGGTATATTTTAGCTGCTTTTTGTTCAAATTTTGCTTTGCCTATTACCACTGATGATCCCATAACTAAGAAGGAAGCAATAGATTCATAGGATGGAAAACTCTGGAAAGAGGCCATGGTTGATGGTCTTTGGACAAAAATGAGGCTTGGGATCTAGTTGAGTTGCTAGCTAGAAGGAAACCCATTGGAAGCAAATGGGTGTTTAAGAAAAAGATGAATGCAGGAAGCAAGGTGGAGAAATACAAAGCTCGGTTGGTAGCAAAAGGTTATTCTCAGGTGTCAGGAATTAATTTTAGTGATATTTTTTCTATTGTTGTCAGGGTAGCTTCTATTAGATTACTTTTATCTATTGCTTATGCTTTTGATTTTGAGGTAGAACAGATGGATTTGAAGACAAAATTTCTTCATGAGGATCTAGAAGAAGTGATCTACATGAAACAACCTATAGGCTTTGCAGTGAAGGGTAAGAAAGAACTTGTATGTAGGTTAAAAAAGTCTTTGTATGGGTTAAAATAATCACCAAGGACATGGTATCAAAAATTTGATACATATATACGGGAACTTGGCTTTACTAGAATCAAATCAGATCATTGTGTGTTTTTTAAATTAATTGGTGACTATGTTATTTATTTAGTCTTGTATGTGGATGATATGTTTTTGATTGGAAATAACAAAGAAATTATCCAGGAATTGAAGACCCAATTGTCCTCCAAATTCGACATGAAATATCTTGGTGCCACAAGCTATATTTTGGGCATGGAAATTAAATGAGATCAGGCAAAGAGGAAGCTTTGCTTAATCCAGAGGAAGGATGTCAAGACAATACTATAGAGGTTTAATACGCAGGATAGTAAACCAATGAAGGTTCCTATTCTAGTAGGTGTAAAGTTATTTGCTGAACAGTGTCCCAAGGCATAACAAGAGGAAGAGGACATCTCTCGTGTTCCATATGCAAGTGCAATCAATAGACTGATATATGCAATGGTCTATACTAGACTAGACATTGCACATGCAGTGGGAGTATTGAGCAAGTTTATGTCAAAACCAAGGAAGGAGCATTGGACAACAGTGAAGCAGGTTTTTAGGTATTTGTGTGGCACTAGTGATTATGGTTTGTGTTACTAATGAATACCAGGATTGGACAAATTTTTGGACATTCGTAGTTTTGTTTATGTAGACTCTACTGGAGATCTCGATCAGAGAAGATCTACAAGTGGTTATGTGTTTAGCCTATTTGGAGGTGTAGTCAGTTGGATGAGTAAGAGACAGTCTGTAGTGGCACTTTCAACTACAGAGGCAGAATACATGGAAGCCACTCATCCAAGCGGAGAAGCAGTTTGGTTGCAGATATTTTGTTCAAGTATGGGGTTAGTACAACACATGGGGGCTTCACTGAGGGAGCAACACCATACCATGTGGGTTCATATTGGGGGATATATATTGAGGAAAAAATGACATAATATATTGGGCGAAATATATGGGGTAAAGGGTTTTAATATTGATAGGTATAAAAAACAGAGCTCAAATTTAATGAAAAAATATAAACGGGTGCAAAAAATGTTAATGAAAAAATGGATACCTACAATATCTAGTGGAACTAGGGGTTTTCTAGATTGGGAAGGTGTATATTTTTTGTATTGGTATGGGGTTAAATAATGTGATTTTTAGGGGTATTTTCCAATATGTATTCAAATTAAGGGTGTTGTTTAATATGCCACGAATGCACGTGAGTTCATAGGTTCATTTAGTGAAGCCCTCATGGTACAACGAGATATAAGGATAGACTGTGACAACCAAAGTGAAATTTTCTTGGCAAAGAACCGTGCTTATCATTCAAAGACAAAGCACATTGATGTTCAATATAACTTTGTAAGGGATATGGTTGAGGAGAAAAAGGTGTTGCTAGTAAAGGTGGAAACTTTGAAGAATAATGATGATACATTGGCAATGTATGTGAGCACTTAAAATTTCTCTTGGTTAGATATCATTCTGGGATTCAACTGCATTAAGTAAGTCATTCACGTATGACCATTTCCATGAGAGGTAGTTGTAACTGACTAATTTCTCATGATCTTTGAATAGTTCACTTAGCACTCATTGCATCCGGTGATGCTCACAGGCAAGTCCTGGTTACCGGGTGCAAGCCCCGGAAGTGATGATTGATGCTATGTGATTCGTTCTCCACATTTCACTAGTTTCAATCCCACTTCTTCACCCCTATGAGCATCACCCGATGCAATGAGTGCTAAGTGAACTATTCAAAGATCATTAGAAATTAGTCAGTTACGACTACCTCTCATGGAAATGGTCATACGTGAATGACTTACTTAACGCAGTTGAATCCCAAAATGATATCTAATATAATGCACTGCGTAAACCCCCATACTTAAATTTCTCTTGGTGCAGAGAAACAATAGGTGTTGTAGGGCTGGACAAATGACTAAGCTCTCATGTGTTATATTCTTTTCACGACTAGCCCCAGTAGTGAAGCTGAGGGGTTATAGGGGGCGTGGCTAGCCACCATTTGTTGCACCAACCACAGCAGGGGGGTTAGAGGGGGGCAATAACCTACCTTGTTGATGGGTTTGAGGGGGGCGGTAGCCCCCCTCTACGTGGTCTCGGGCAGCACCTTGAGGATTTTTTTTTGGACCTTATATTAGGTGGGCGAACTTACCTATGGTTTTGTGCATGGTTTTCACACATGGGTTTGGGCATGCTGTTTTTCTACCCATGGTATTTTGTAGATCCGGTCAAAGGAACTATGGTTATGTTCTAATCCAGGGTTAATGGATTGGGGTTTCTGGATGCTTTGGCATATATATATCTATCTCTCTCTCTCTCTCTCTATATATATATATATATATATTCTCTCTCTCTCTCTCTCTCTCTCTCTATATATATATATAATTATATATATATATATATATATATATACATTGAAAGGAATATAATGAAAAATCAACTTGGTAGTCCCAGTTTGGGATGTAGGGGAAAATCTCTGTGTATATGTGTTTTATGTTTTATGCTCTTGCCATTGTTTATTTTGTGTTTTTAGAATTTTTATGCAAATAATTTCTCTACGAGGTTAAAACCTACAATACTAACATGAGGGCGGAAACTCTTGCCCTGCGAGGATTGTTGTGGATCGCTAGAAAACTTTGTATTGACACACTATATGTGTATGGGGACTCAGAAGTGCTCATAAAGTGTATCATGACATATCCAGATTTCTCTCCCCTGTTTCTCTCAGGCTGGATTACTCAGATCAAACATCTCTTGGGTACATTCACTAAGATTACATTTTAGCATACCTACCGTAAAAAGAACCATGTTGCAAATTCATTGTCTAAACTTGGGATGGTTGTTTCATTTGGAAACTTCTATTACACATACATGGAAGGTGGGACAAAGTTGGCACAAGGATATTTTCCATCACCTTAGACTTTCAAGATGGCACTATGATCTTATTACATAGATATTTATTGTATTCTTTTAGATGTATTTGTTTACAATATTTTTACAAATGGGGAGCCACATCTGAATATTATTCTAGTTAGCTTGTGTAGTTAAATAATACCAAATTTTCATTGACTCTTTGCCTAGATGGTCTCAGAATATGATATGTTTTGGCTTCCATTAATATTTTTTGACAAATACATCACTGATTATGTTTAGCTCGGTTGTACTCATGCTTCTTATTCTGAACATATGCACTGATACATAATTTAAACCAATGTTTTTTCATCTGAAATTAAAATAAATAAATAAATAATATTAATGGTGACCTTGAAACAAATTTCGTTCGTTCCATACATTCTTCAACATAGTTGTATTCATGCTTTGATTCGTCCCCTTCCCCATATATTTATTTTGTATTTATGATACATATTATATATACACATTGGTTTTGTTGTACTATATGCTTATTATACCAGTCTAGACAAGTTATATTGTTTTTTATTTTTAGTCAAAAATTATTGACTTTTGATTTTTAATTTTTTATAAAATTTTATAAAAAATAATATATTAAATTATTTTCTAAAATTAAATTGTTTTTGAATTTTTTGAATTTTGAAATTCTATTTTTACATTGATTAAAATCTTGATTATTTTTGTGGAGTTTATATTTTAATTAATCAGACGTGAAAAAATGAAATATAAAATATTATTATAAAAAAATTAAAAATATAACAGTTGTATAATCATGATCATATATCTCCTATAAATCCATTAATATATGTGTACCTATAGAATTTGTCTTTATTAAAATTATCTAAATCCCCTCACTCTACTTGGACAGAATTATAACTAGCTGTATTTTTATTTATCACAATGTTCCTTATTAAATATTCACCGGAAAATAAACATTACATGGTCAAGCTAAGTTGCTTTGTGTTTTTCATAATATTATCTGTACTACAGTGAAATATAATATTAATTAAAGTAAATACAGAATAATGTTAATTGTTATATTTACAACAATTTAAATACGATATTAATTAATAACGAACCAATAGCATATTAATTATCCATATGAGTGGGGAAACTTTCTTGCCATGGCCAAAAACAAAAAATTATAAGGTAGACATAAAAAGTTGTAAGGTGCGGACAAATTTTTTATATGAACGGAGCAAGAGACTTAAATATAAGTACGTAGTGGAGTTATATAGAGTTATATACATGTTGGTATACATTTTAAAAAAGTCGAAGTTACTTTAATTTAAACTTTTAATCTTATATATTATCTGAAATATTATTTTTTTGGTTGATGGAATTTTCAACCATTATATTTTTCTAAGTTTCTAAATAGTTTTTTTTGCAACATTAATACAAAATTATAGAGGAAATAAGTAATTCTAGAGTGTTATTATGTCAATAGATTTTTTTCGAATAAGTTAGTTGTTTACATTTTATTTTTTGATTGACATCTAGCACACACACGATTTTCTATTTGACCCATATTTCTTGTTATCTCATTTCGAGTTTTCCCAGCAACATGTTGAGTTTTCGTAGTACCAAAATGGTAGAGGAATTAGTTAATGAAAGTAGGGTGTTGTATCAATGTTGTACATCTGTGCAACTAGTTTTACACTTGAGTCTTTTATGTAGAAGTTGTAGGACAATTCGTTTTAGTGTTTTGTGGAGTTTATGGCACTGAACTTTTATGGTGCACACTCTTTCAATGGCTATGACCGCCATTGGCATAATCTTTACTGCCAATTCTAAATCGACAATCCTTTCATGTATACTCTCGACACCCTACTCGCAAATCGGGAACAAAACATGAGCTTGGTTACTTTCCTTTTCTTTAGTGTTTCCATATAAATTCGTACTTAACATCTTCTTGATCGATTCACTCATTTTTCCACATTTTCTCTTTTCATTGTTGTTGTACACACAAACCTTCAAGATCAAGATGGCATGGAAATCAAGCAGTGTAAATCTAAATTTCGATATTATCCCCATGGTATTTTGAGACAATGACCTTGATTACACTATGATCCCAAGAGTATTCTTCGAAGAAGAGGTTGGACTAGGACGCTATGTATGTATCAAGATGATTCCAATTGTATTTTGCGATGTAGACCTCAGGAATTTAGGCCCACAAACCCACAACATCTATGACCCCTGAAATTTGTAGTTCACCCAAGAGAGTGTATAAAGGATTTATTCAATAAAGCCTACAATGGCATCAAATTGGAAGATACAGTGTCTAATATAAAGGGGGGAAGGCTTGAATTTTAGCCTTTGGCTTCGCTTAAAGTCCACAGAGGAGACGATGGAAGGCTCTAGTGCAAGAACAAGTGCAAGCTCTGGGTGGCCTGCCAGGCCGACCTTCTGGCAGTTGAGGTGAAGATAAAGTCCAATGATTTCATATATGGACGTCTTGGAGAAGAAAAGTGGGAGAAGCTCAGCGACCCTAACTTTCTTCCTAAAGTCCAGAGCCCCCATCCGTGATGGTTTGCATTAATATAATATCCATGTGAGTCTATTGCTAGGGTTTATGTTTTGTAAATTAGCAGATAAGTACTCACCATGCTTAAGGGTTTTATCTTTTTAATATTTTTGGGTTCTCGTAAATGTTAGAATGAACATACCTGTTTTCGAGATAGTTTTCCTGCAAACAACCCTGTTAATGGACTCTTCTTTTCATATGGAATTGTATTACCAATTCTAAGTTTGGATTCTATTCAAATGCGATTATTATTTCTTCTATGTTCTGTGGGTTTATAATTTCCATTCTCTGTGGTTATGCATCCTAAAATGCATTCATATGGATTGAGAATGCTTGTGAAATATTCGCACCCGTGTTTTATTGCAATTGTTATTTGAGATTTGTCAGTAATTGTAATTTGAGATTTGTTAGTTGGGGTTCTGAAGAATTTTGGCGTTTGGAATATAAAATAAGTGGGTAGTAAGGGTTTGCAAAAGGGAAAACTGGGTACCAAGAAATCATCATTATAGATGTTTTCACTACCACCACGCCCTCCTCAAAATAATGTCTAGAAGCAGAGATCACGATCATTTGATCAAAAGCGAGTTAAAATCCATCCCCGTCTATGTTATCTTTCCTTCTATGATTCCATTAAAATTTAATATGTGGGTATTAGGGTTCAATGTGTTTCATGTGTAGGGATTTTGGTGGCCCAACCTTCTCACTGACTTGGACAATAAAATAAGTTTGATTGATTACAATTATTAATGCTCTGATTACTTATATGTTTCGATGGTAGTTGAGGAGATGGGTCTACATGTGACTGCGTACGTTTGGCTTACTGGAACAGGACACCTATCCCTTCCTCATTTTTCGTCCTCCTGCTCAATGTGTAACCCTAAACCCTACTTAGCTGGGTCATTTTCCTTTGGTAAGGAAGAGGCTATGTGCGACTGTATTCTAGTTGATTTCTCCTGAGGGTTATGAGTCGTCATTCTGGCACAATGCTAGTCCTGTGGACTATAACTTTCTCAATGGTAAATTTTGTCTGCTCCATTATGCTCTTTGTTGGGTTCTCTTCTTTTTTGTTGGTCATTTTGATGGCACTGGGTCATTTTCCAACGCTCTGCGACTGTAAGTGGTAGTCGTTGTAACTTAGTAGTTTTGTTCTTCACCAATAGCAGTTAAGATTCAAACATTCCTGGTTATGATTGTGGTTTTTTGGCTTTACTCTTCACTTAGTTTTGTTGCTTGTTTGCACACTCAAGTAGCGGCCACAAGGTGACCCCATTCTCAGCCTTAGTTTGTCGATTGTTCAGGTATGCATTCCTTCTGAGCTTCAGTGCATTTTCACTTCTCTTTTAGTTGCTAATAGTTGCGGTCCCTTGTGGTCAGGATTGCTTACACCTATCCTACCTTTGTAGTTTCTTCTCCGGCGTTTTCGAAACCCTTCCTCTCTGGTAAGAAAAAACTTCCTTTAAGTGTTCCTCCTCACGTTTCTTTTCTGAGTGGGCTTCAACCCGTGATCTAATCTATTTGTTGTAGGTGTCTACAGGTGGAGGGAAATTGTTGGACACCAGTCTCGGCTCCTTTGGCACTCCACTAGATCGGGTAGGGTCTCTCAACGATCTCGTTGTCCATCGATTGTTATTTTGTTATTTAAATATGTTCTGGTTGTAACTGTTAGTGGTTTAGGTTGTCTGGTTGTAGATTCCAGTTACTGTAATGTTGGTTGAAAGTCCAATTCTATAAATGAATTCATGGGTTTGCAACTCAAGTATGTTTCCAGGGTTTGATCCATGGTACTCAACTTTTACTGTGTTGTTGTCCGGTTGATTTTCTTTGTCTAAATATATTCAGGAATTCTGAACCCAACTCTCTATTTGCCTTGTACTTGAATATTAACTTATCTTGGTTTCCTAGGCTTGTTTACTATGTGCATGTAGACTTAATAGCGAATTTTACTTCTCTGAAAATAAAAGTTAATCTCGCATATGAAATAGTAGACTCATGTTACCTGGTTATGTGTGCGGTCTTCGTGCTTCTAGATTCTGTATTTAGTGGTTGTGAAACCCTCTGTTCCACTGCTTGTGCTTTCGCTCAGTTTTGGTTTATTGTCAACAAAGCTCTCGGGTTCTTGTCACTCGCTCTTGTTGTCTTTGCTCGGCCTTATGGTCTGTCACAGTACTCTTTCAACATACGAAGGTTTCCTTCTGCTTTCTGAGATGTAATCAATATTTTGTTTGGAAATGCACTCAATGAGTTTACATAGAAACAGAAAAAGAATTAGTTGCACATGGAAATCAGATTGTTGTAGAATAATACTTTTTAAATTCTTTGTTGCCCTTCTATTATGGTGGGAATCAACCCTACAATGATTTTCCTACTTTTTTTTTTTTTTTTTTATATATATATATATATAATACTACCTAAGCACCCACGGGGATTTGAACCGGTGACCTATCGCAAGGAGTGCCTTAACAATGCACCCATTCACCATCAATCCAAAGCCCCGTGGGCTTTCCTGTTTTCTTTTATATGAATTGTTAAACAATTTTAGAAAACTGTTAACAGTTACATACACTTACTCTAGAAACTATCAATTTTTCATGTATCTAAATTCTAAGATTAATTAAAAAGGAAAAGAGAGTTTTGTTTTTTTCTGTAGTTAAATAAAACAAAACCCCTCAACGGAAAAAAAAAAACAAAACCGAAACTGATGCAATTTGGAAATAAAAAACAAACAATTTAGGCACGATGACCTATCAACCAACCAAGCTATAAACTGTAAGACAAACACTTGTCTTCTTGTTTACCTTGAGCTGGATGCTCCTGCATCAGGCTCCTGGGGTAACAAAAAGTCATGGCTCCATTCCATGAGTTCCTCAACAGAATAGCCTGCTCGCTATATCTGTGCCGCATCCAGCCGCGAACTATCCTCAATGGGATGGTTCTTCCACTTGACAAGGTACTGAAGGTACTCTTTCCTGCGAGTGTGTTTGACAACCTGTGTGTCAAGAATTCTCTCGATCTGAAGGGGCTGAACCATAGGCACTTGCCTCCTGCAAGAACCATCTTCAACTTGGGTGTCTCGTTCTGGCTGTGCTGCACTTTCGTCTTCAGGAGTGGCAGTAAATGGAAATAGATCTACCACATAGAATATGGGCGATATGCCTATCCCTGGTGGCAGTTGTAATTCATAAGCATTGGTAGAGAATTTGTGAATAATTTTGCAGGGGCCAATCTTCTTGTATTTCAGCTTGTTATATTTTCCCTTAGGAAAATGTTCTTTGCGTAAATGCACAAGGACTTCGTCCCCTACATTAAAATGTACTTCCCATCACTTTAAATCTGCATGCTATTTATATCTCTGACTACTGTCCTGCAATTTCGCATTTACCTGCTCGTGTAAGTCGTTCATTGACTTGGCGAAATCTTCCCCGTCAACACTCCTTCTTTCTAATTTTCCTAGACCTCGTAGCTCATGCACACCGTGAAGATGCATGCCATACAAAATCTGAGAATGACTGTAACCCATGCTGTGATTTGGTGAATCGTTATAAGAGAATTCCACCTGAGTAAGCACATGATCCCACATCCATGAGTTCCCTCCAACCAAACTTCGTAGCAGGTTTCCCAAGCTCCTATTCACCACCTCCTTTTTCCCATTAGTTTGTGGGTGATATGCGGAGCTGAAATTCAATTGAGTGTCCAAATTCTCCCACAGGGTGCACCAAAAGTGCCCTGTAAATTTCACATCCCTGTCCGAGATAATGGACCTCGGTAAGTCGTGCAACCTGACGATTTATGTGAAAAACAAGTGTGCGACATGAGTGGCATCACTAATTTTTTGACAAGCAATGACATGCGCCATTTTCGAAAACCGATCTACTACCACATCATCAAGTCGAAACTAAATTGTGTCCTTGGTAGACCCAAGACAAAATCCAAGCTGATTGAGTCCCACGGTCTACTTGGAATAGGTAGTGGCATGTAGAGTCCTGCATTTTGGTTGTGTCCCTTCGCTAATTGGTACACTTTACACCTAGTCACATATCGCTGCACATCTCGTCGCATCTTTGGCCAGTAATAAAAGTTTCCTATCTGTTCTAATATTTTGTCTAAGGCGAAATGTCCGGCTAGATCTCCACTGTGCTTCTTCGGAATAATATTCTCTCTCATCAAACAATCAGGAATGCACAATTGTCCCCCTTTAAACAATAGCTTCTCCTATAAATTATAGTCCAACCATGGACTATTGTTTCTCAGCAAAGGATTTTGACAGGCTTCATAAGCCTCTTTGAAGTCCACGTCCATCTCATACAAGTCTTTCAAATGCTCAAAGCCTGGCACTTGTATTGTACTCTCCTGCAAGAGAAACGCTCTTCTGCTCAACGCATCTGCCACCTTGTTTGCCTACCCGCTAATGTGTTTCAACACAAAAGTGAAAACCTATAAATATTCAACCCACTTGGCATGCTCGTGGTTCAGTTTATGTTGTTGCATCACGTATTGTAGTGCAGAGTTATCAGAAAATAAAACAATCTCACTTCCCAGCAGATAGCGTCTCCAATGCTTCAGTGCTTGCACGACAACGTAGATTCTTTGTCATAAGATGAATACTTCTGCCTGCTCTCATTCAACTTCTCACTGAAAATGCAACAGGTTTGTCATCCTGACTAAGTACAACTCCAATGGCTGTACTGCTTGCATCATAGTGAACCTGGAAAAGCTTGTTAAAATATGGCAATCTCAGGATTGGTCTTTCTGTAATCTTCTTCTTCCGTAGCTGAAAGCTTTTCTCTGCCGCCTTGATCCAACAGAAAGGTTGACTTGCCTTTTTTATAATATCCAACATAGGTGCGTAGATATCACTGAAATTCCTTATAAATTTGTGATAAAAACTTGCCAACCCATGAAAACTACGTACCTCAAACAAACTTTTTGGGGATGGCCAGCTAATGATTGTTGCAATCTTCTATGGGTCCATCTTCAACTCATTCTCTGCAATCACAAAACTCAGATAAACCAGTTCTCTTTAAAGAAAAGTACAGTTTTAAATATTT
>APFE031733396.1:0-16883 GCA_000404065.3 Pinus taeda
GCTAGGATTGTGACCTGCTGAAGCAAGGGAGCCGGAGGGTCAACTCTACTTCGACATTTGCGTTGGATTCCAGGTTGGTCTTCGTAATCCACCTTTTAGTATACAACTAGGAACTTGCGTAGTAGCGTGAATTGATTGTTGCTAGACCCATTTTGGGCTAGTGGGATCACCTCTATCCGCAAAGGGGATTTACCTGTTCAACAGATCCCTTTATTCAACAACTCTTGGATTTGCATCTTAATTTCTATGCTTTCCATCACCGACATCATGTACATGCCAATGTTAGGAATAGGACAATCTTACTGCAACTGTATCTCGTGTTGGATTCCTTTCTTGTGAGGTAATCCCTTTGGTTCCTGGAACATTTCATCATATTGCTTAACTACGTCAACCAATTCAGATTTCAAATTCGAATCACAACCTTTAAAAGCTTCATTATCAACATCATTTTTGTGTTTGATCATGAGAAGCATGAAATTCTTGCTCGAATTCACCAGTCTTTTCATTTGCCCTACATTAACAAGTGAAATATTTGTTTTCTTGTTGTGAGATCTCACAATATGTTGTACTCCATTTTTGAATAAATTATATCTATTTTCATGTCAATGGAAAATAAATTTATGTCATAAAGGTACGGGCTGCCCAAAAACAAGCCACAAATATCTAACGACACAACATCAAGTTCCACTTCATCTATGAAATTTGTAGTAATTGTGAATCTCAGTTTACATTTTCTAGTAACCCGCAATTGTGCATTATCACATACCCATCCAAGTGGGTACAGTTTATGATGTGGAACAATTTCCAAATTCAAACTCTTGACAATGTTTTCAGAGATAAGATTGGCTTGAGAATCTCTATTGAACAACGTATCAATCTTGTTATGTTTTGAGATCACCCTTATGTGAAACAATTCTATTCTCATCTTTTCATTTCGAGTTTCATTTTTCGAGTCTGAAGAACTAGTGTTGGCAATGGATTCTTTTCCTTTTAACCTCATGGCTATGATTTTAGTTTCATCACTTGAATCAGATCCTAAGTCCTATTGAGTGGTTGCAGTTGTCTTCTATTTTCCCTTGTTGTTGTTTCTTTTTGGTTTCATTTCGGGATGAAGCTTCCACCTGTGAGCTTCATCGCGACCCTCTCTGGAACAGTGTTTACATGTAATTTTCTCTCCTTCTTTTTTAATGGATGCATTTTTCTTTGCCTTCCCTTTGAAAGCATTTTCTTTTCCCTTACACTTAAAAGGCTTTTTACTGCCATCTTCTAGGGTGTTTTTCCCTCTTGCCTCAAGATGAGTGGCTTGCACACACACATCATCTAGATTATTGGGATTAAACATTAAGATAGTATGCCTAAGGTAACTATGTAAACCCCCTATATACTTCAACAGTGTGTCGTGCGACTGCAAATCTACACCTAACATTAGAGACCTTTTTTTTGAATTCTTGGGTGTAATCTTGCACATTTTGACCTTTAAGTTGTCTAAAGTTATGCCAATTCATGATGGCTTTCTACATATAAGCTAGAGGGTAGAATTGTCTTTTGATTGTAGTAATGAAATCATTCCAAGAAATAGATATCTTACCGTATTTTTCAATCTCCTCTTGGTTCTTTGATTCCCACCATACAAGTGTTGCACCCTCCATTCTCAAGGAAGCTAACTAAATCTTTATGTCATCCTCTTGAAGGTTTTGAATCATGCAATGGACCTTTAACTAACGAATCCAATTATCAAGCTTCTTTGCATTCACTTCACCATTATACATAGGCAGCTCGAATTTAACATCAAATTTTAAAAAAGGTGATTTACCAGTTCCTTTTGAAGAATGATGGTGAGTGTGAGTAAGGGTTGTATTAGTGGAAGAGTGTGAAGATGTTTGTGAATAAGAAGATGAAGAAGATGGTGGAGAGGGTGGAGGTTTGTCCCCATTCACGTTACCTCATTTTCCATTACCTCCTCCTAAAGAGTCTTCTCCTTTGGGAGGTCTGGAACTTTCTTCTTGCAACATGTTATTCCTCTCTTCATAAAGGAACTTCACCATCTCTGTCATATCAAAGAAATCCTTTCTGAAGGTCTTCTCATCTTCTGTCATGTTTGTAGGTTCTCTTTCAGTAGACATGATCTCTAGAGTCCCAACTACAACTTGCTGAAGGTCTTCTCATCTTTTGTCATGTTTGTAGGTTCTCCTTCATGAGACATGATCTCCAGAGTCCCAACTACAACTTGAGGCTGAACTGGTGTTGGAGATTTGTGGCAACCTTTCTCTTCTTCCCCTTGACCCAACTTCAGGGCTTCCAACCAGCTTTCCTTCACCTCTTTTGAGTTTTAACCTTGCAAGCATGACATAAACTTGCAAACAATTAAATCCTTCTTTCACAAAGAAAACCTGGCTCTCATATCAGATTGATCTGATTTAGAATATTAGTTTGCAATGCTAAGATCTTCCTCATATTATAAACAAAATTCTTTCATTGTGCTTAAGGATTCATCAATTTTTTTGTAAGTGAAATGAAGAGTTTTTGTGTTAATTTTATGAGCAATTTAACATAAATCAGAAATTGAATAGCAACATAAACATGTAAAGAACATTATCAAAAACAAATTACAACAAGCACATGATAAAGGAGTTCACGCTTATTTGGCTACATCTCCTTGGTCTAGCTTCCAATGGCTTAGGCCTCTCTATTATGCTCAAAAGTGTAGTAATTTGTGTGTACAATGCTCAAATGCTTTTGAAACCTGCTCCAATAAGTTCAAAATACTAAAAAATGGCTCTCTAGCCTCTTTTTGCAACCAATTTGATGGAAAATTGAAGAATTTATGACTTCTTCTAGTTTTTCCACTATTTGTTCCACAAATATGCTCCAAACCTGACATGATCCTACAAATTAGTTCTAAAAATCCGCTAACTGGGTGAAAATTTCACTGTGCAGCGAGCCATAATTTGTCAACACTTATTGTCTTATCACTATCGGAGGAGTCCTACGAGATTATGGCCTGTGAACAAGGCGGGCAATGTGTGATTGCGATGTGGCGGACCTAATGGGAGTATTAACTCGAACCCATAAAGATCTCGCATCCGGGGATTTATCACATTTTGCAATTCGACGGATAACTGGGGTTTTATATATGCAGAACTTTTGCACTATTGCAATTTGCGATTGTGATATCACATCACAACCCGATATCTGTCAAGGGTTGATTTTGTAACACTGACCCTTCGTCGATATGTGATTGTGATCCATCACATCGTGCCTCCAGTCATTTCTTGAAAACCTTCCCGCCTGCCTTATCGCATCGCACCCTTCTCTCCTTGAGGCCCGATTTCTAACGCCGATCTACTTGCGATTTCGATTTGCGACATGCGGGGCCAAATGGAAGCTTACCACTTGGTGCATCCCCATTCGCTGAAGGACCTTGCCACATCATCCAATCCTTCCATGTGAGTGAGTTAAACCTGAACTTTGACTTGCTCTAACTTCTGCATATGAGATTAGATTTGAGTTTCATTCACACCGTTGGAATCATAATAATGATCTCTTCAATCTGAAGCTAAGTTTAATAATATTCTGACACTTTGATTTTTGAGCCTAATTTTGAGCACCTAATCAATAGACTCCACATATAAACCAATACATTTACACATAAGATGTCAAGGAAAGAACCTCTTATTAATTAATGAAAAAGTCAACCCGGGATGGGACTACCATGTTCCATCCGACCATTGATTGGTTGAACCAAATCTTTCTCTTCAGTCAATCATCCCCATTCCATATTCTAAGCATGAATGTGGGATTCAAACCAAAAAAACTAACCAGGGCATCTCGAGGCTAAACCACCTCACCCTCATTGATAGAAACCAGGCTTTACCACAATCCACACCAGATCACTAGGCCAAAACAATAAACATGTAATAATAGGTTTTACCATGATCTCCACTAGATCATTAGGCTAAAACAAGTAGGGATGCCATCGGATTTCTCCACCTTCATCGTGAGGAATTTTGATGTCTCCTAGTCTCTCAGGCTTTACTGCAATCCACAATCTGATCTAGGGATCACTAGGCCCTAAACTGAGACTCCACCCTCTAGGCTTTACCATATATCCCGCCATTCACCGGCCAGGATTCCTAGGCCTAATCAAGGGCAACCACCTCTAGATTTTACCATATATCCCGCCATTAACAGGTCAAGGATTCCTATGCCCACTGAGGTACACAATACCTGGGTTTACCGCAACCCACAGTCCGGTTCAAGGTCACTAGACCAGTGGCTTTACTGCAATCCACAGTCCAGTTCAGGGATCACTAGGCCATGTGTTCTTTCTTTCGAAGATCCACCTCACCCAGCTTCGAATCCATCTGACAATCCAGCTCAACCAAAACAATAGAATCCCATCACACCATGGCTATTCGGAAATGAAAAGGCTAGGCTGAAAAAAAACTGTCACACCTAGCAACACCCATGCCATCACAACAAAGAACGACATGCAACACCATGCATGTCAAATATAACATGGAAAATACACATGAAAATCAATACCTGCAAAGAATCTTGTTGTAGTTGCTAGATCTTGCTCTTCCTTGCTTGCCCCTTCATTCTTCTTGCCTTCTTTGCCTTTCTTGATCCAATGCCAAAGTGCTCCAAGAAAACTTCTAAGTGTCCAAGCGTGAGTGAGAGAGAGAGAGAGAGAATAATGAGAGAGCTCCAAAACCGAACTAAAAAAAGATACCAATTGATCCTCATAAGCCTTTTTATCAATTGGGCCTCTATTTTCTTCATTTTCCATTATTTTCCTTCATTTTCCTCCTCACATGCAACCTGTGACCTTTCACCTTTCTTTTCTTTCAATTTCAGTTATTTTCATAAATAAATATGCCAAAAATGGCATTTTGACTTTCCAAAGCCTTAGCCATTTCCTTTGCCAATTTCCTTAGTAATAATAAACTAATGAACACCCACACTAGGATGTTTTGCCCAACATTAAGCTTGGAATAAGTGTCCCATCAACCATGGTTATTATTTTTGCCTTTATTAACTTTTATTACATGGAATTTCACCAAGGTTGTTACAAAACTCTCCCCCTTGGGGGACACCAACCTCGGTGTTCAACCACACCTATACCTTAGCAAAACCGTTGAAAAGAAAACATACTTCCCATGGAGCTTTATAACATAACCCGATGTAATATTTACAATGATCACCTTGCTAAAAGAAAACCAACATGATAACTATAATGACATGACACCCATACCGCTTATTGCAGCTTTATAACTTGGCTCATGGTGGTGTTTACATCCATATACATATGTACATATACCAAATATCACGAAAACATGTACCAAAAACATATACCAAAACACCTTCTCAACCAGCGAATAAGGAGGGATACATAGCCTGCATCTGATTTGCCATCTTCCATGTAGCTTCATCAGGCCCAAAGTGCTCCCATTACACTTTAACTTGCTCAATTGCTCGATTCCGGAGCATGAGCACCTTTCTCTGCAATATACACTGAGGCTCTGGCTGGAATTCTCCATCTGGATCCACCTGCAATACAAACTATTAAATCACATTATCAACATCTTTAACATACTTCTCAAGCAATGACACATGTAAAACATCATGGAATTTGGAGGCAATGAAAATCGATAAACAATTGGTCTGATCTTCTCAATAATATTAAACGATCCACAAAATTGGGGTGCCAATTTGGCACATGATCCAATTTGCAAGGAGATCTTCTTCGGTTTGATGCACAGGTACATCGGTTCCCCAACCTGGATCTCCTTGAACAACATATTATGATCTGCATAGCTCTTCTACCTATCTTGTGTTGCTTCCAAATTCTTCTTTATTACCTGCATTTCTTGCCCCATGTATACCAGCATGTCCGGTCCAATCAACACCTTGTTAACTAGATCATTCCAATTGATGGGAGTATTATAACTCCACTCATACAATGCCTCAAACAGGCTCATCCTCAAGGATTCCTAATACCCATTGTTGTAAGCGAACTCTACTAGTGGAAGATACTCTTCCCACTTCCATTGTTGATGCATCACGTACATCCTCAACATGTCCTCCAATATTTTGTTGACCCTCTCTATCTTTCCATCTATCTGCAGATGACAAGTTGTATTGGAGGCCAACTTTGTACCCAAACCTGCAAACAACTCCTTGCAAAACTTGGAATTGAACTTTGCCTGCCTGTCTAATACAATCTTCTTTGGAACATCGTCCAACCTAACCACATCTCTAATGAATACCTGTGCTACATCGCTAGCTGAGAATATAAACTTCACTGGAATGAAGTGTGCAACCTTCGTCCACCTGTCCACCACAACCATGATGGAATCATGTTGTCCCACTGTCCTCAGCAAACATGTGATAAAGTCCATGGAAATGACCTCCCATTTCCATTATGGAATCACAATCAGTTGTAGCAGTCCACTTGGATGCTTACACTCTGCCTTCACTTAATGACAATCCAAGCACCTAGCCACAAACTTTACTACATCCTTCTTCATATTCGGCCAATAATAAAACTTCTTCACTGCGTCCAATGTCTTCTGATAGCCTAGGTGACTTGAATATGGTTTCACATGAAACTCCCTCAAGATCACCTTCGTTAGCTCACTGCTGTCTGGCACATATATCTTGTCTCTAAATCTAACCAATGCATCTGTCATGAGACAATAATCCACATCCTGTGCACCTGCACTTGTACCACTACCTGTACTACTACTTGTACCTGTACCTGTGCTATGTTGCAACATGTGCACAATCTCCATATACCTGACATCCTGTTGACCTAGCTGTAAGATCATATCATGTAATTATGTCTCATAGGAGCTCGTAGTTGCTATGTGATTTACCTGTATCCACCTGCTAAGAGAATCTTCCACCCTGTTCTCTTTACCTTTGATATACCTAATATCAAAGTCGAACTCACAAATCTTGGCCAACCACCTAGTCTGCCTTCCATTCAGATTCGGTTGGTCAAATAGATATTGCAAACCACTGTGATCACTCATCAATACAAACCTCCTACCAAAAGGATAGTGCCTCCACATCTTCAATGCATTTATTATCGTTGCCAACTCAAGATCATGTGTCGGGTACTTATGCTCATGCTCATTTAGCTTATGTGACTCATAGCATACCACCTATCTATCCTCCATAAGGAATCCTCTGAGTCCTCTCTTGCAAGCATCTGTACATACTACAAACTCTTTGTCTGAATCTACAATCTTTAACATTGGTGCATGTGTCAACAACTGCTTGTGTTGCTCAAAACTAGTCGCACACTCCTCTGTCCATTCAAACTTCTTACCTTTCCTCTGCAATGATGTAATAGGGTAAGAAATCTGTGAGAAGTTCTTGATGAACCTCCTGTAATAACTTGCCAATCCCATGAAGGATCTCACCTCGTATACATTTCTGGGAGTTGCCCATTCCATGATAGCTCTTACCTTTTATGGATCCATTGTTATGCCCTCCTTGGAGATAACATATCCCAAGTAATGTACCTCAGCCTGAAAGAAACTGCACTTATTGATCTTAGCATACAACTAATGCTCTCTCAACAACCTCAATACTGCTACCAAATGCTCAACATGCTCTTCCTCATGTTTAGAATATACCAATATGGCATCAATGAACACAAAAAAATACTTATCCAAATATGGACGCAACACACTATTCATCAAGCACATAAATGTAGTTGGAGCATTAGTCAAAACGAATGGAACTACAACAAACTCATAATTCCCATACTTGGTCTCGAAAGTTGTCTTGTAAATGTCCTCCTCTTTAATGCATACATGATGATATTTGGATCTCAGATCAATCTTCGAGAATAATGTTGCTCCCTTCGGCTGATCAAACAAGTCATCAATCCTCGACAACGGATGTCTATTCTTGATGGTCACTTTGTTCAACTGCATGTAGTCAATGCATAATCTGAGAGTACCATCCTTCTTCTTCACAAACAATATCGATGCACCCCATGGCGATACACTTGGCCTAATGTATCCTTTGTCAAGCATCTCTTTCAGCTGCAACTTTAACCCTACCAACCAGGTGTGCTCATCCTGTAAGGTGCCTTTGATGTTGGAGCTGCCCCTGGCACCAACTCAATAGAAAAGTCTACTTCCTTGTGAGGTGGCAGGAAATACATCATGAAACTGTTGTAGAGCCGGGTACCTGCTCAAAACATCTGCATCCTCAACTTCCTTACCTTTATCACTAGAAATATGTACTGCAAATAACACACACCCTTTTCTGTGATTGCGCTTTACCTGCATAGTTTTCACCATCCTAACTGATGTGGCTTTATTCTTTCCCTATATGACTCTGGTTTCCCATTGTCATCTAAGCACTCAATGGATTTTTCATAACAATCCACCTTGGTCCTATGAATGTACAACCAATCCATGTCCAACAACATATTGTATGATCCTAACGGTAATACATTCAAATGTGTTGCGATAGGAATACCTTTCAAATCAAATGCATAAGCTCTTACCCAATTATTTGCTTTACCTTTCAAGCTGAAGATAACAAATTTGGCCTTCATGTTTTTTGTGTACTCGTGCAACTCAAAGAACTTGTTCATCCCAAGTATCCAAGACTCTGCATCTTATGGTTTCTTCAAGTATCCATCAAAATAAGGTGGCATTGCTTTCTTACATTCATCTGGTAAGTATCCCCTATCACTCCTCCTATAAGGATGATAACAATGATGATCATGATGCCTATCAAAACTAGAACTAGAATAATATGTGTCCATCACCTCTCCTATCTGGAGTATCCAACAACTTGCCATCTCTAACCGTGTGATCTTTATCCAACCTGTGACCACCATAAAACCTACTACCATATCCCCTAATGTCCTCCTATCCATGGTTGATCCAAAGTGGACCATGTCGCTGCAATTATGATAATCTTTGAAGGAGTATTGCATTAACCTCTGCTTGTTTCTCTTGTGCCTGCATGATTTTGTCATTCTCTGTCTTACAACTCCCTATTTATTCCTTCAAGCTTCTCAATGGTTTGTTAATTCATAAGAGTTCCCAGCACCACGCTGCTCGTCTGATTCATAGGGAGAATCTTTGTAGTCTACCATATTGCTAGTCATTTTTTATCTATTTCCTGCAAGGCATACTATGTCAGCTAAACCAAATCACAATAAACCAACGTACCTTAACAAAATTCAGGGAGGATACCTCATCTGCAAGATCATCCAAATCAGCATAATACATATAGAAACATAATCATGACAACATATATACATATAATACATAAGTACATAACCATATAACCATCATTCTAGCTAGATTCCAGTCATCAATGCATGACCATATCAACTACACATACCATGACCTCATGCATGACAACAACAACCATACCAATGTACATTGACAATACACAAGCATAAACAACATGTAACCAATCATACACCCATGAGGACACACTTCACAACAACAACATCCTCTTTCACATGGCAACATCACTACAACCATGACCGACACCATGCTTATGCAACAAGCATATAGACCACAGGATGAATAACACAAGTGCAATCGACATGAATGCATGACTAAAACAGACCACCCATCCAGTCCAAGGGGTGAACCATGCTCTGGTACCACTAAGTAATAGCCTCATCCCACATCTACCCAAGTAACTCTCCAATTGGGGTAAATATGCAATGAGAGGCCACTATAATGGGATTCAACTTCCTAGGTGACCTTAAGGAAGTGGAATCAACGAAAACACGCCACACATCTTCGAGGACCCATCCCAACCACTCAGGTAACCAACCCTTGAGACCAAGTGAACTTTTTTGACCATTAAACCCAGACACTCCCTTGATATGGACATGCATGCATCCAGGAGGCTCCAGACACTCCAACAACATAGATATGCATGTGCCTAGGGACTTTTCTCCTCAGACCTGTGCTTACGACTCTGGGATTTGTGCCACTTTTCCAGGCCTAGAGCCTAGGTCAATTCCTATAACTCAATGACACTTTCAAAACTGAAAGATAACAACATAATAAGGATACAAATGTAATTACTTGAACAAGGACTTGACTAGACCCCTACTAGTCACGATAGGCATTTCGTCAAACATGTCACAAATATGTAATCTACAGGTTTAAACAACATATATGAGCATAAGGGTCTCATACTTATTTGAGAATCACTAAGAAACATTGTTCCCTTATATCATTAGCTGCATTATCATTTATTAGGTCATAGATACATTGTTCATTCATTTACAAATCAAAACATGATGAGAGCCATACATCATCACTGTCATAATACATGCTTATAACCAACACAATAACAACAAAAATGTCAAGGATACATCAACCATATAATCCACATATAAACCAGTACATTTACACATAAGATGTCAAGGAAAGAACCTCTTATTAATTAATGCAAAAGCCAACCCGAGATGGGAGTACCATGTTCCACCCAACCATAGATTGGCTGAGCCAAATCACTCTCTTCAGCCAATCACCCCCGTGCCATATTCCAAGCATGAACATTGGACTCAAACCAAAAGAACCAACCAGGGCATCTTGAGGCTAAACCACCTCACCCTCATCAATAAAAACCAAGATTTACCACAATCGACATCATATCACTAGGCCAAAACAATAAACATGTAATAGCAGACTTTACCATGATCTCCACCATATTGCTAGGCCAAAAAAAGCATGGATGTCACTGAATTTCTCCACCTACACTGTGAGGAATGTTCTTGTCTCCTAGTCCCTCAGGCTTTACCACAATCCACAGTCTCATCTAGGGATCACTAGGCCCTAAACCGAGACTCTGCACTCTAGGCTTAACTGTATATCTCGCCATTCATTAGCAAGGATTCCTAGGCCTAATAAAGGGAAACTACCTATAGGCTTTATTGTATATCTCGCCATTAACCGGTCAAAGATTCCTAGGCCCACCGAGGCACACAATACTTGGATTTACTGTAACCCATAGTCCAATTTAGGGGTCACTAGGCCAATGGCTCTATCGCAATCCACAATCTGATTCAGGGATCACTAGGCCATGCGTTCTTTCTTTTAGTGATCCACCTCACTCGACTTTGAATCCATCCGACAATCCAGCTTACCCAAAACATGAGAACCCCATCACACCATGACTATCCGAAAATGATAAGGCTAGGTTGAAAACACTATCATGTCTGGCAACACCCATGCCATAACAGTGAAAAAACACATGCAATACCATGCATGCCAAATCTAGCAAGGAAAACACACATGAAAATCGATACCTGCAAAGAATCTTGTTGTAGCTGCTTGATCCTGCTCTTCCTTGCTTGCTCCTTCCTTCCTCTTGCCCTCTTTGTCTTTCTTGATCCAATGCCAATGTGCTCCAAGAAAACTTCTAAGTGTCCAAGAGCGAGAGAGAGAGAGAGAGAGAGAATAACAACAGGACTAACAAAAGGTACCAACTAATCTTCATAGTCCTTTTTATCAATTAGACCTCTCTTTTCTTCATTTTCCATTACTTTTCTTCATTTTCCTCTTCACACGCAACCTGTGACCTTTCACCTTCCTTTTCTCCTCATTTCCATCATTTGCATAAATAAATGTGTCAAAAATGCCATTTCGCCTTAGCCATTGCCTTTGTCAATTTCCTTAGCCATAATAAACCAATGAACACCCACACTAAGATGGTTTGCCCAACATTCAGCTTGGAATAAGTGTCTTATCAACTGTGGTTATTATTTTTTCCCTTATTAACTTTTATTACATGGAATTTTCACTAGGGTTGTTACACTAGTTGTCCCTTCTCTTCTTCCTTTCGCTCATTGATGTCCTCAACATATATATCTTGTAGGAAAGAAGGGAAGGAAGAATAAAAGGTATTAAAGTTTTTGTCGCTTTAATCATTTCTCACTTACTCTTTGTTGATGATGTGCTAATTTTAGGGGACGGTTATGTGGGTGAATGGACTACTTATAAGAAAATTATCTCAATCATTTGTGTGGTGAATGGGATGGAGATTATCCTAGATAAATCTTGTTTTCTCCACCATTAGATTGAGGATTTAGTATTGGCAATTTTAAGGGATATTTGGCCATGTAGGTAGGAGGACTTGGACATTTGGTTTAAATACCTCAACTTTTGGCTCAAACCTAATAATTACAAGAAAGAAGGGAATCCAACATGAGATTCAGTTGCAATAGGATGCACCACTTCCAAATATTGGCATGTATAAAATGTTAGTTTTGTAGAGTGCAAAAATTAAGAAGCAAATTCAAGAGTTGTTTAACAAAAGGGTCATCAAAACTAGCACATTTCCTTGTGGGTCTCTTGTTGTGTTGGTTCCAAAGAAGGATGGCACATGGCGCATGTACAAAACAAACAAAACAAAACAAAGGAGTCTAGTAAGAATTCTATCTTTTGTTCTCAACAAAACAAACAAGAATGTTTCATTTCTTATGTTGAGGCAAGGCGAAGAAAGACAAAGTTCATCTTAGAGGTTTGATTCCCTCTGTAGGCAAAAAATCTTAGGGGGTTGGGGCCTTAAAAACATCTTCTAGTTTGGGAAAGATCTTACTACCAAAAATATGTGGGGAGCCTTGGTAAGAAATAGATTATGGAGTTCTATGATCAAGGATAGGTATCTCAAAAGACAATCCATGGTTGATCGGGCTCATAAATCAGTTGTAGCCTCTTTTGTCTCTACTGTTTATGGGTCTATTGTTTGGAAATGTCTCATGGCTTCCTTTCTATGGATATTTAAATGGTTGTTATGAAAGGTCGTAAATGGTTGTCAAATCGATCTTGGTAAAGATCCCTTTCCTGGTGCAATTCCTTATTGTTTATTATATGATTCATTGGTCAAATCCCTTAACTCAAAAGGTTTGTATTTGCAAGCTCAAGCTTTCAGTTCCTTCCCTTTTGATTGCTCCAGGGGTTGTTACCTTTCCTCATATTATATATTTATGTATGGGAATCTTGTTATCAAATGGGATCATTTTGTCTTCAATTTGTCCCTCAATGGTATTAGCCTTTCCAAAGAGAATGGAAAGCTTGTTTGGGCCTGAGATAACACTTAGGGTAGTGTGACTGTGAAATCAATGTACATGGAAATTACCTCTTCCTCTTGTCAAGTGGAAGTCTCTTGGTAGCATTCTATAATCTGGAAATGGAATCTTTCTTCAAAGCGCATAACTTTATTGTGGTTAGTTATGAAGAATAATATTTTATCCTGGGATAACTTGTAGAAAACGGGCTTTCAACGTCTCAACATTTGTGTTTTATGCAGAGGATAGGGGGAAAGCATAGATCATCTATTTCTTAGGTGCGAGGTTGCTAAAACTCTATGGTCTAATGTTCTTGTTATTCTTGGGATAAATATGTGATACGAAAATGGAGGAAATATCCTCCTGTAAAAAACTAACTGTCCTCTGACACTTTGCAAGTTAACAAAATGGGTATTTAAAGGTAAATAAGTTTCACAACCTCTTCAAGATAGTGACTTAGGTTTCCACATGAGTTTAAAAGAGAAGAAAAATTGACATGCATCTCAAAATGATAAACATGAAGAGAAGAAACCAGCATTTGATAATGGAGTTCACCCATCATGGGCTACATCTTTGGGCCTGCTCCAACAATTAGACCATATATTGATTTCAACGACAAATGAGTACATATAACTTGTTGACAGCAGAGTGGTTTGTTTCTCCAACAAAGAAACATTCTCCTACAAATAATTATCACTAAGAAAGATGACTCCCTACAACAAGTCATGAAAATTTCAACATAAAAAGGACTCACGCTTAATAGGTCCTTGTACCCCACCTTAAATCAAATGCATAAACACATAACTCCTTCAAAATGAAGAGTTAAAAAGGCTTCTCTCTTTGACACATTGAGAAAATACTGAAAAGGGCTACTCTACTTAAGTAACAACTGCTATAGATGAAACTGGAAGGTTGGAAAACCTCTAACTAGGCCCTCTTCATGCTCAAATATGCCTCCATATTGCTTCAAAAATCTCTCTACCTCTAGCACTAAAATACTTGATTCTGTAAAAAGTCTATCATAAAGTGCTCAAATCATAAAACGGGGGTTGCCATTATGTCCTAGACGCTAAAACCCCCCAATCTAGGATCTTCTTCAGCTAAAAAAATGTTAAAAATTGAACTAGATATGCTTCTCCAAGCCAAGGTCTACTATCTATCCTGCAAATTGGCAAAAACTGCTAACTGTGTGATGATTTCTCCCTTTACACAGTTCGTTGAGTGACAATTTTACCCTGGATCAGTGCAATTCCTGCCATAAAAATTGCAATTTGTTGCCTCTTTGAATTTTCCAATATCCCATATGCACTGGATCACGCTCATTTGGCGTTATAGGGTTGGGGCTGGGTCTAACCGCCCGCCCACATCGTCTAAGCCCTCTATTGCTATCGACATGGTCTTATGTGATCCATAAGGCCTGGGGTCGGGGTCAATTGCCCACCCCGGCCAGTTCCACTCCAACCATGGTCACGTGGTTAATAATGAGACCGAGGGTTGAGCCTTATCCACCTGCACCCTTCGCCTAGGCCTCTGCATGTGGTTGTGTGAGTAGCAACGTGGCTGGGGGCCATGACCTAACCGCCCTACCCCTCACACAAACTCTTTTCGGCGATTGTATGGTGAACACCGACACCAAGGGCTAGAGTTCTCGCTCACCCATCTCCCTTTTGTCGTGGGATATATGGTGGTAATGTGACCCGAGGTTCGAGGCTAGTTTCCCAACCAGTCCTCCCAACTGCCAAAAGCTTTAACATTAAATATAAACATTGCCCTATATGGGTTAAGAACTTATGCGACAATATGACGGTTGGGCGTTGGACTGTGTTGCGGCAGGTCGAGGGGTCTAACCCCGCTGAGGCCTTCGGGCCTATATAAAAAAAATTGGCCAACCACGGGGCACCACATGGTGACCTCTCATTGGGCCATGTGGCAGCCTCTCATTGGGCCACCTCAAATCATACTAACCAATCAAAATAGAGAGATATTTCTCAAATGCCCATCGACAAGGAAGTCTTCATAATAGAGAGATATTTCTCATGCTTTGACCCAAGGATTTGATCCATTCTTTTGACCAACTCCTTATGTTGCTCACAATCAACCACACAATGGTCAGCTACAACACAAAATGTGCAAGGAAACTTTTCCCATAAATAATAAAAATCACGAACATTTCTAAAATCCCCATGACACTTATACCTATCCTTTACGTTGTGACTTTGATGACAAGGACCAAACTCTGCATGTCCTTTAGAACATTCATCTCTCTTTGGAGACAATTTTCCATCATCACTACCATCATGGTGTGACATATCATCACTTGATGATTTCTTTGCCTCGAAAATTTTAGAGCACTCTCCAATTTCTCCATGACCATAACCCAATCCTTCATATCGTTCTTTCACCTTGATAGGATTAGTGATACCTCAATCATTAACTCGGAGGCCTCTTCCTTCATAACCCATCCGAGTTAAAAGCTTCAGACCAATACCTTTGGTATGATTTTCAAAGGCTGCAAAAGATGTGTTATCAACATTAGCCGAAAGAGTAAAACTAGAAATGTTAATTACCTCCTTTGGCCTATTACCAATCATTTTTGTTTCAAATGTTGATGAACAAGTGGATGATAACGCAAGCCAACTACTTTTACCAGTGGGCACATAAGGAGACCCTTTCACATGCTCACAAAACTCACAAGCATCATTCTCAACATAGGGTTCATATCCTATGTACGAACCATGCCCACGAATTGGCTTCATCTTAGAGGGATTATTTGTTGCTTCTAGGATGGAACTTTCACCAATATGTTCCTCCACTACATGTTGCAACTATAAGCGCATTTGCCTTTTCTCCTCATCTATAATTTCAAGCAATCTCCTCGGCTCAACATTCTCTATTTGAAGAGATAGATTAATCTCCTCCAACTCTTGGAGTCTTTCACGCTTCAATTTCTTGCCCATACTTGCAACTTGGTCAGAACTTGGCCCTAATACCACCTAATTTGAAAATGGAGGAAAGCTCCTCTATTAGGGTCACACCCTAACCCCCTTATCTATGTAATGGGACCACGTCATAGTCAAGAGTCAATAAATCCCATATTAATAATTGTAAGTGGTTAATCCATAATTAATAATGGAACCACAGTTAGTTGCAAATGGGTCGTAGTATTAGATAGATGGTATTAATAATACACGGTATTGGCCCGTGGTATTGCACGTAGGAGTCATATATAAAGGATAGAAACTCCCTGCGAGGAGCATCGTGTCTTGTTTTGTAATCGAGCTCTACTCTACTGGAGGTTGCCCCCTCGAAGAGGCAAGTGAACATTACTCTCTGAATAATAAATTCATTGCTATTCTATGTTCTGGGTATCTTTTCTTCGCTTATTCTGTATTCTGGGTCTCTTTTCTTCGCATATTCTGTATTTGGGTATCATTTGCAGGTTAAGAGCATAACAAGTGGTATCAGAGCACTTTCCAGGGCCGGTGGGATCTCCATTTAGTAGCAATTTTTTTTTTTGGCTCGAGACGTGTTCGTGCGTCTTTAAACCACGGGATCTGTCGTTGAGCGCATAAATCTGCGGATTTGGGGAGGCATGCACGCAGGAAATACAAGAGGTGGTCACGTCTGTTGGACTCCCTTGTAACCCCTGTGGGTACCCCTTCGAGTTGTAGCGCATTAGACAGAACCGCGCACGGACTGTCTTCCACGTACCCTCTGGGTATATAGGAAGCCCCATAGCTACCTTGAAGCCTCGCCATAGATAAACTTTCAGCCGTCTTGTGGCTACAGTACACCGAGAATAGCA
>APFE031733406.1:2056-37145 GCA_000404065.3 Pinus taeda
ATATTCATATCATTATTAATATTATTAATGTAATTATAAGTATTAATAAACTTAAATCTAATATTAATTTAAATGAAATACAAATAAATTAGTTTCTAAAAATTAAATATACAAATATACAAATAAAAAATTATATTAATAAATTTAGGATTTAATTTTTTAAACTTTAAATCAATAAAAAGCCACAATTTAATATCATAATTTAAATAATAGATCAATTGTTTTTTTTATTCATCTAACAAAATTTATGCATATGTAATATTATGAAAAATCACATATTTTTCTTTCATATTATAATGGATGATCAAACAATATTATAATCTATGAGATCATTTTTTTTTAGTTATTGTTTATTGTCTAGCATAATTTCAAGCCACTATCCTTTTACTATAAAGTAAAATTTATAACCAACATGCTCATTTAGATTTCCTGCCAAGTGTAAACAAGTATTACAAATTAATGTGATCAACTCCAACCTTAAAAACATTTTGTGTAACCTAAAAATGCATCAGCCTTATATTTTCACATTGCCCATGTTGCCCATTTGTTCCAACCCACCACAACAATTGTGATTGAGTTTATTTTCACATTGCCCATTTTTCCCATTTGTTCCAACCCGCCACAACAGTTGTGTTTGATTTTACAATAATGTTCCTGTTGTACAATCTGTTGAAATGGTGTTGAAATGGTGTATAAATCTGAGAGATCTAATATGAAGGTTTTCATATCCCATATGTGAGGGGCGAATGTAGAAAATTGGTTTCATCGAGTTTGTTTTTGAAGCTCAAAGAATTAATATTATTAATGTAATTATAAGTATTAATAAACTTAAATTTAATATTAATTTAAATGAAATACAAATAAAATAGTTTCTTAGAAATTAAAATATAAAATATACAAAAAAAAATGGCTTTTTTTTAATTATCAATTTTGATATTTATATCATATCATTTTAATATCTTTATGTATTATAAGTTTAAAAAAACTTATTTAATATTAATTGAAATAAATACAATAAAATAGTTTCTAGAAATTAAATATTAAAATATACAATAAAAATTATATTAATAAATTTAGGATTTAATTTTTTAAATCAGTAAAAACGACAATTTAACATCATAATTTAAATAATAGATCAATTGGTTTTTTATTCATCTCACAAAATTTATGAATATGCAATATTATGAAAAATCACATATTTTTCTTTCATATTATAATGGAAGATCAAACAATATTATAATCTATGAAAACGTTTTATATAACAAAGATTAAAAAACATTAACACAATTTTTTACCACCACCTTTTTATATATTATTGTTTTATATTTTAAGAAATAATTAAAGAATAGTTGATTTATATTTTAAGGAATGATAAAAAATTATAATCTATGAAAATGCTTAATATAACAATGATTATTTTTTTTAATTATTGTTTATTGCCTAGCAGAATTTCAAGCCACCATCCTTTTACTATAAATAAAACTTATAACCAAATTGCTCATTTAGTTTTGCTAGCAAGTGTAAACAACTATTACAAATTAATGTGATCAACTCCAACCTTAAAAACATTTTGTGTAACCTAAAAATGTACCGACCTTATATTTTCACATTGCCCATTTTGCCCATTTGTTCCAACCCAACCCACCACAACAATTGTGATTGAGTTTATTTTCAGCCTTATATTTTCAATTGAGTTTATTTTCAGCCTTATATTTTCACATTGCCAACATTGCCCATTTGTTCCAACCCAACCCACCACAACAATTGTGATTGATTTTATTTTCACATTGCCCATTGCCCATTTGTTCCAACTAGCCACAGCAATTGTGATTGATTTTACAATAATGTTCCTGTTGTACAATCTGTTCAAATGGTGTATAAATCTGAGAGATCTAAGATGAAGGCTTTCATATTCCATATGGGAGGGACGAATGTAGCAAATTGGTTTCATCGAGTTTGTTTTTGGTTTGATCGAGTTTGTTTTTGAGGCTCAAGGAATTAATATTATTAATGTAATTATAAGTATTAATAAACTTAAATTTAATATTAATTTAAATAAGATACAAATAAATTAGTTTCTAAAAATTAAATAATACAAATATACAAATAAAAATTATGTTTAATAAATTTAGGAATTTAATTTAGTTGAATATCATAATTTAAATAATATATCAATTAGTTTTTTTTTTTCATTTCACAATATTTATGAATATGTAATATTATGAAAAATCACATATTTTTCTTTCATATTATAATGAATGATGAATGATCAAACAATATTATAATCTATGAAAAAGTTTCATATAACAAAGATTAAAAAACATTAACACAATTTTTGACCACCATTCTTTTATATATTATTGTTTTATATTTTAAAAAATAATTAAAGAATAATTCGAATTTAAACTTCTGTGATCCATCATTTGTTAATTCATGAAAACTACACTGGCTAGTTCGAAATGCTTCGACCAAATATTCTCTAGCTGGTTCGAAATTCTCTATGTGATTTTCTCCAAAAATTTTCATGAATTAAAGAATAATTATTTTATATTTTAGGGAATGATAAAAAAAATATAATCTATAAAAATGTTTAATATAACAATGATTATTTTTTTTAATTATTGTTTATTGTCAAGCATAATTTCAAGCCACCATCCTTTTACTATAAAGCAAAATTTATAACCAACTTGCTCATTTAGATTTCCTAGCAAATTGTACATAAGTATTACAAATTAATGTGATCAGTCCAACCTTAAAAAAAATTATGTAACCTAAAAATGCATTGACCTTATATTTTCGCATTATCCATTTGTTCCAACCCACCACAACAATTGTGATTGATTTTACAGTGATTGATTGTATAATCATGTTCACTGTAAATTTTATTTTATTGTACAAATTTTATTGTTGTACAATTTGTTGAAATGTTGTTATGTAACCTAAAAATGCATTGACCTTATATTTTCACATTGTCCATTTGTTCCAACCCGCCACAACAATTGTGATTGATTTTACAATCATGTCCACTGTAAATTTTATTTTATTGTACAAATTTTATTGTTGTACAATTTGTTGAAATGTTGTATAAATCCGAGAGATCTAAGATGAAGGTTTTCATATCCCTTATGTGAAGGACAAATGTAGCAAATTGCTTTCATTGAGTTTGGTTTTGAGGCTCAAAAGAAAATTTTTAGGTTGAGGCTAAATCAATTTCCCCTATTGTATTCTAACCCTAGTTGAGGCTCAATCAATTTTCCCTTGATTGTATTCTAACCCTACCATGCAGCACCATTTGTAAAATCAATTTATTTATAAAATCAAATTAATCAAATATCAATCTATTTGTAAAAATCAAATCAATCAAATATAAATCAAATTGTGAAACTCTATCAAATTTTGATATTTATATTCATATTATTATTAATGTAATTATAAGTATTAATACACTGACATTTAATATTAATTTAAATGAAATACAAATAAATTAGTTTCAAAAAATTAAATATTAAAGTAAAAAAAGAAAGTTTCCCTTTAGCTTTTTAATTAATTACAAAATTAATATGTATATTCATGTCATTTAAATATATAAGGTAATTAGAAGTATAAAAACCTTAATTAATATTAATTTAAAAAAAAAATAAATTAATAATTTCTAGAAATTAAATAATTAATAATAAATAAATAATTATATTAATAAATTTAAGGTTTACTTTTTTTAAACCACTTAAAAATAATAGATCAATTGGTTTTTTTATTCATCTCACATAATTTATGAATCTGTAATATAATAAAGAATCAAATATTTTTCTTTCATATTATAATACATCCCCGAGTTTGCGTATTTTCATTTGTAAGAAGCGTTGTATCAGAGGTCAACGGACCCTTTTTCTTTATAATACGGTCGTAGTACACATTGTCGAGGGTGTTCGGCGTTACATCCTCCATGGCCACGGTCCTCTTGGTGTTGCGTTCACTCCCTATGCGGCACTGGGCCTTCAGTACCTGAGCATACACAGGATCAAGAGATGGGTCCGTCGGGTGAGTTTTGTTTAAATTGTAGAGCCTGTACATGAAAGAAGAGCACTGCGACTACCCAATGGTAATGGTGTGTGCTCTTCAAAGATGATATAAAAAACAAGTATAAGATTCATAAAAACATACACTGCATATTCAATTATCAGGCAATGGGTAGAGATTTGGATAGAATTAAACAACCTCCACATAGTTTTGTCCGAAAATTTATCTTGGTTTGAAGGTCGAATACATAACATTGCATGCATTTATTTAACAGAAAGTATGACCATATCTACTTGGGATAAACCTTTGAATGCGAAACTCTGTGTAAGCGATTCTACATTGAAAAACGGGGGAGGTAAATTCGTCAGAGTTTCTGGAGCATGTGAAATTCTTCCATCTCTTCTCCTAGCAGGAACTTTCCAACTCAGAGGAGATCCCGCTGGAGATGCCTGTATTTACAAAATTCAGGTAAGTATTTATGAGAATTGAGTACTTAATTTCTTAATAAAAAATGTGTTTTAATACAAATATTTTAATTAGGAAACTCAACCAATTTTCGAAACTGAACTTATCTCATATCTCATAAATAAATGATCCCTGTATTTACAAAATTCAATGAGGTATTTATGAAAATTGAATCCTTGATTTTTTAATAAAAAATTATTTTAATACAAATATTTCAATAGGAAACTCAAACAAATTTCGAAACGAAACTTATCTCAAATAAATAAAAAAGATACGTTAATAGAAACCACTAATTTCGAAACCGAATGTAATCATAATAAATAAATAAATAGAAAATTTATCAATTTTCGAAACCGAATGTATCTCATAAATAAATAAAAAAATAGAAAATTTATCAATGATATAAAAATAAGAAGAAAAAAAAGTACCAGGATTGCGCTATATCTAGCTGCAAATGCGAGGATATCCGCACAAGAAACTGTTTTGGGACAGATGGCTTCTATTTTTTAATCCCTGGTTTTTCAGCGCTCCACGGAGAGCCCATGGCATCGACATTTGAGGAAGAAACGTTGCAGAAAATGGGATATTCATGCAAGAAATAATGTAAAATAATGTGGATAGCATACCATTAACGGATTGTAACGGATCAATGGATTCATACCGGTTTTTCCAATCTGATGGCTGTCACTATTTCCATCGTCTAACACCGGAATCAAAGGCTGACAAAGTTACAGCTGTCCTGGGAGGTGAGTTTGTTTCAGAGGGAACGAATATGAATGTTATTAGGGTTATAAAAGCTACATCAAATAGTTTCTTCATTATAGTAAATAATGCATATAACAAGGAATGGGAATATTATGGGGAATACTGAAACCACGAACAAATCCATGGTTTGATGTTTAAGTTGTTTATAAGAAATAAAAATAATTAACTTCAATTTGTAGGAATTTTTCACTAGTGTTTTGTAGAATTTAATTTTTTTTTAAATGATAAAGAAGGTAAATAAGGTTATTTATTTATGTGCCTTCTCATGTAGTGGTTTATTTTTCAAACATATAAGTTGGAATATGGTCTAGCACATGAAGTTGAGGAAAATATACCAAAGAACAAAGGAATCATGGTTTCCTTTAATCATGAGTTGATCACTAATTATGTTGCTTAATTATAATGGTTAGTAGGTAGGTTAAGTGTTAATCTAGGGATTAGTGATTAATTTTATATTGTAACCATTGTAAGGCTTTAATTTATTAGAGGTTGGTGCTATTGACAAAGAGTACATGACAAAATGTCTTTCCATCACATGACGTGGAAATTCCCATTATGATGCACCGAATTTGGTCAGGAACCTCCCTCGTGCCCCGACGCTTTGGCACAATGGCACACTATTGTGGAAGTTGGGCAGAGGTGTTAGAAACAGAGCCACCAAAAAATGGCTATAATGTAAATTTTCTTATTCACATGGAGGACCAAGGCTCGGTGGGACCCAGGCTCAGCTTGTGTTGGACAAGTGACCTGGAAAGACTACCGATGTGGCATGTCGCATGGGGATTTGGCCCTATTGGATGGCCAAATGACTAGTCTCTATGTGACACAAGACACCCTTCATGGATGCCACATGGAAAAGTGACAATAGGGTGACATCAGCAGATCTCGTTGGGCATGTGTTCATAGTCGGTGTGATGTCAACTTTTTCGTGTCAAGAAATGGAGAAACCTCCATCACACCTTCCATCTAGAACCAATATTTCACCAAGTTGTTTTGTGGTGGTGAGCATGCCTGACAAAGAGTGTGTGATGAAAAAATTTTCATTAGGAACTATTCAAGAATGGATGCGTGTTGTCCCCCTCCACTTCATTATCTTGTGAAAGGTAACGAGGGGTGCACTTAATATAAACTACTAGTTTGAGTGGTTTCCCATACAAAGGATGGTAGTGAAGGGGAAACTACAAGGTGTTTAGTCACACATGGACAAATTGTAGACCCCCCTTATTAACAATTAGGAAAGGGAGGAGGGCCTACAATGAATACTGACCACTTATCTATTGTGGATTTATTTCCCTAGTGGGTGAGTAGCAAGGAGTTCAACCTCCAGTTATTGATATCTTTCCATTAGTTACTGAGAGATATTTTAGATAGTTGATGATGGTTGTACCCTTTGTCTACTACTTAGCCTGACGTACCCTTCCTAGTTTTGGGGTGATGGTGATAGCGCGATGACATGGATGGGTGTGCTTTGTGGTAGCACAAAATGTGGTAACACTGTATATGCAACTTGGCAAGCTATTTGAATGGTTAGCTAATGTGTCAAGTGAGTTAAAAAGTTGAATCTTCAAAAGAGCATAACTTTCAATCCAGGCATCAGATTAAGATCAAATTTATATTTTTAGAAGGCTCTTAATGAGACTGCTCCAATAGTGGTATTAGAGTTTGATTTTGAGGTATTTAAAAATTGAATATTTTTATAACCCCATCTTCATAATGAGAACTTGGAGATTAGGTATGTTTTGATGTAATGCCTTCAACTACCTAAGAATAACCCAAGGGGGTGGGAGGGGGTGGGATGGTGTGTTACAACTAGCCCAATTTACATGAGTTATGGGGGCTAATGTGATAGCCTCTTGAATTATGGTGGTGAAGATAAGAAGGTCATTTTTTGAGTGGCATAACTTTTGGATATGGACTTAGATTTAGCTGATTTTTTGTGTTGTTAGAAATGTCTCTATGTGTAGAATATGAAAAACAGGTATTATGATATAGTAGTAGGGTTTTACCACTAAAAATTTTCATTTCATGCCTCAAAATTCTTAGAAGGTTTTAGAACATAAGTTTCAAAATTAAGTCCCACGAGTAAAATTGGTTATGTGAGTTGATTCATCCATTATTTCCACCCTAAAATAGTTGATATGGATGAAAAGAAACATGATGATCTAATCTAGACCATAATGTGTTATGCTTGATTGTAGTATTGATATGTACATTACATACTATGACAACAGAGTTGGAATTTTTGGCTATAAGAACCCCCTTTAATTAATCCTATAGTTTTCCCACGACATGCATAGTTTAGGTATCCTTACTTCTTCTACCAAGCCTCTTTAAACAATGTTCCCGTACCACTTTTGAATATATGCAAACATACTTGATGGCTCAAAATCATAGCATTCTAACACACAAACATTCTTTATTTATCCCAAGAAATAAAATTCATGTTGAGTAATGGGTTTCTCCTTGGTCAATCTCTCTACATGAAGTGGGTTTCGAGATTTAGGGAAGGCATTATCATTTAATGGTCTAAGATATGGTCCTTGTTCTCATTCTTCATTATGAATAGTCTCATTCAAAACTTCAACATGAACACGAGGATGGGTTCGAGTTAATGTCTCTACAAACCAAGGATGAATATCCCAATAGTCTCAGGAATAAATTAAATAGTTAGGGTAGGTAATGATTCTATAAACCTATGCTAATTAGGATACCCTCGCATTATTATTATTGGAAACAATTTGTGTATGTAATCATCAATGAGTAGGGGCTAGTGTGGATTCCTGCATCTAAGAAGACGTTAGAAGTAGGATGGGTGGTTGTACTATGGCTTGTTGGGGGCCTTTGTAAGTAGGTTTTTTACAGCCTTGTTGCAAAAGTTGGCTTCGATGAGGATAATCCATCCATGGTTTTTCTAGAAACAACCATGGTCAACAAGAATATTGCATAGAAGGGTTAGTCCGATAAGAATTATAAATCTAAGATAGGTCATATATCATACCATCATGTTTCATTACCATGGTATTTTATGAGACGTGAAACATAGTTTTCTTTGTTATTCTACTTCCTCGTAAATAGTTTTGAAACTAGTTAGAGAAGAGCATGATGCATATGGAAAAGACCTCAATCTAGTCCGAAGGAAATTCTTCAATTGTTGTTTTATTATGTATTTTAATAGAAGGTGGCTAAGACTAATTTTTTTTCTTACACTTTCTTTTCCATCTATAGTGTATCTAGCTAGGAGGTCAAGGAACTATGCATCTTGGTCATGACGTCTTCTAGCATGTTTCCAATCTCCATTCTTCTCACTCCAGTCCTAGAAGCGTTTCTAATTTTTATTGGTTTGTCTTTAGCTCCTTTATTATCTTTTGAAGTTTCTCTAGAGTATTTTTGAAATAATTAAATAATACAATTGTAAGGAATATGAGAGACATTTTCATCTCCCATTAGATTGAGGATCTCAATACAATCATCCCAAATTCCTCTTAACAATACGACACAATGTCTCAAGAGTTATGTTTTCTTGTCTTCCTTTATGTACAATGTAGTTGAACCTCTTGACATAGCCTTGAAGGCTCTCTTCCTCATTTTGGTTCATTTAGAAGACCTCCTTCCTTCTTTCCTCTTCATTATAGTAGTCTTGGTACTTTTCTAGGAATTTTTGTTTCATTTGGTCCCACATATAGATGTTTCCCTTATTGAGGATCGTGAACTAGTGTAGTGATACATTATTAAGGTTGGCATGGAATAATATTAACATTTAAGCATTTGACATATATTCATAACTTTGGTAGAGTACACCGAACTCATAAATAAGGTTATTGGGATTTTCCTTAGAAAGAATTTGGAAGTTGCATAGAATTGAATAAGGAATTTTTTTCATCTTTATCTCCTCTTATGACTTGAAAATATGGAATTCAAAGGTGGTCAACTCTTCCTTGAATTTGTGTTCCATCTTTGTTTGGGACTTCTCTTCCTTCTCTTAAGGTGGTTTAGGAGAGTATTGAAAAGTTAACTCCTTGGGGTGGAGTTGCTCACGGATTAGACCATCAGAAAATAGAGTTTTTATTGGTGTGAAGGATGAGGATTTTGTGACCTTGGGATTTTGGTGAGAGAATTTGGGATTATTTTTGGAAAGGGAGCTTCTTTTAGGAGTTAGATAATTGAGTTTTACATGTTATTTCTTGCCTTGGGATGATCCTGCAATGTTTTTTTTCTAGTGCATTTTTGTAAATATACCCTATTGATATCGACTTATGGGAATGAAATATTAAAAGGACATTATATTTTAAGGTAAGAATTTATTATGTCAATTTGATAAAAGAAATAAATATTTTCATATAAAAAAACAATCAAAGACAAAAATTAGACAATAAAGTAATTGCTATAATAGTTTAATGTACTATTGATAGTTCTATGGAAATGACACAAAAAATGATAGGTTAAGTTTGAAAAGGTTTCTCATTTATTAAAGGAGATTATTGATCGAGTTAAATTTTTTTTAGACTAGATCAACAATACATGGAAAGGAGTAATTGGCTCTCCATTTCTCCATGTAGTTAATTATTAAATCCTCCAAAAAATATTTATATGTAGACACTTTATGAAGGAGAGCTTTGATCCATTAAGAATGAGATACATTGTAAAGCATTGTGGGAAAATTGTGCAAGGAGTGAACATTACACAATGGTTGTAGTAGTTTCTTGAATGAGATCAAAGTTAATACAAAGATTGTTGAGCATGTTATAGTTAGTGCTTTATCCGGGCTATGAATTTTTTGAGTGAATGCAATGCTTAAATATTGTCTTAATCTTGTAGCTTTTGTTGAGGCATCTCAAAGAGGCAACATAAGGGGGTTTTGCATGGATTCTACTTAATTCTTATATGTTGTTTATGTAATAGTCCAGAGATAAATTTTCACTATCTTTGGAAATATTTTTTAGAATTATATTTGTAGAGGTCAAGGTCACAAGAAAGTAGGTGCTTGCTAATTTTGTGAATGGGTGGATAATCCTAGCTAGTGGAGGTTAGTCTTTATTTGTGGAGATTCAAATACAAAGTGCTTATGAAGAAGATGAAATGTAGCTCTCTTGATCCAACACTTTGACCTAAAACCATAAGTGTTATTTAGTTAATTGTAAGATCCTTTATAAAACAACTAGAAGTTTCATAACTAGCTTCTTCAAATCTCTCTTTAAAATGAATATAATTTTAGAATAATTTGCATAAAGTTGACAATGTATCTTCCCTATATATAATGGTATTATTATCCAAATCCTTTCTGATAATTTTTTATTTCCAATAAGATCTTCATGAAATAATATTTTGGATACAAGTCTCCATTTCCATAGAAAAATGGTTGGAAATTCTTTTAGTATAAAATCCCACATTTGTTTTTAAAGCTTTGTATCTCCTTTATGATTTCTTTTGCATTCTTATTTACCATTGTCGCCATATTTTTCTTTCTCTTCATCTGGTTTTCTTTTGCCACTACCATAGATTTATCAATATCTAATTTTGTGATATAGTACTTAGACATGTGATTGAGGAAATCTATTATTATTTCAGCTTTGGTGGGGAAGTATCCAATATTATTATTTATTGTATTCATTTTTCTATTAGCCCTTCTGAAGGTGTATATCTTCTCTGGAAGTATCTCCATGTTGTCTTGATCTTGTACATCGTCTTTATTATTCTATCCCATATTATTCCTTTTCCTGCTTTGAACAAGGATTTACTTGGGTGTTTCCTTTCCAACACATCTAGCTTGTTGGAAACAATGATAATACTAAGGGGGGTTGAATCAGTATTAAGGCTAATTTTAAAATTTCATGTTTATTTACTTTTCTTATTCAAGCTTGGCACCCATCCATATAATCAGCAGCAATATGTAATAGGGTAGAAATATTAACTCAACATACAAGCATACACACCATGAGTATCATACACATGAGACACAAGGTTTTTATATGGAAACCCTTACAGGAAAAAACCACCAAAGCTTGTTGTTGTTTTTTATGTAAATATGAGCACCTACTCTATTACATCAATTTGTTTTGTGAGCACGCACTCATAGGAAGCACCAACGCCCTTTGATTGTTTTCTACCACCCACTAGCAAGAAGCACAAACTCCCACATTTTGTAGATCCCTGTCCATCTTACCAGAAGCACCAAATTCATGGATTTATTGCAAGCACCAACTTGTAGGAGGCACCAACCCCCAAGCCTTCTTAAGCACCTACTAGATATGAAAGCGCCAACTTCCTATATGTAAGCTCCAACCGACACTCAAATAGGAACTCAATGTTCTCTATAATTTGGCATCCACTCTGCCTAATATCATATTTTTTCTTTATAGCCCTTGCTCCACATAACACTCTCTACACCTCTTCTTGCTCTATAGTAGCACAATGATCTGCTCAACAACAGTCACTCATCATAGCTCCTCGCAACACTCTAATGTTCTTGGCCCTATGCATTATCTACAATAATATTCTCTTTCACTCACAACACTCATCAGCTCAACCAGGCCACACAATCCTCTGTTCTCTCTTCTCTTCAACTCCATGAGAACAACTCTCATTGTCTTTCTCTTCCACAGCACACACTTAGCACTCAACCTTGTTTTTCTATACAGGAATCTTCGACCTTTCTCATACAACACAAGTGACTTTGTCCTTGCTCACAAAAGTGCAGGAAACTACACCTTTCACAAAGCACACATACAACTTTTAGCCTTACACACAGAGCGTAGCTCTCGAAGTCTCTTACCTCTACATAGACACTCTCAGCCTTTCTCTCATCCTTGCACAACATTGCACACTCTCATAGATTTTCCTCTTAGCTCTCTAGAAACTGTGTTGCTTCCCCCCCTTTTGCTCATTTGAGCTCCTAGGTTTCGTTCCTCTGCGCCCCCCCCAATCAATGTTGCCACTTTGTCCCATATTCAAACTATGAGTGTACCTCGGTCCACCTACTTACACCAACAAGGCACAGTCCTCTCTCTGAGCAACTCTCCTATCATTGAGGCTCTCCATGCTTATTTCATAGTTTCACATGGCTTTGCTATACTTCAGCATGCCTTCTCTATGGACCATTTTCCTTGTTGCCTTGTCTCATAGTTGTTTGTTTATCCATATGGCTAAATGAACCAACTTTGTCGGCCTTCATTTGTTCTATGGTAGCCAACCCATTCATCCACTTAACTCACTAAGACATGCATCAAAGCACAGGAATAGCTTGTCTCACCTCAAGGCTGATCCAACACTCTTTCCTGAAGATCGTGGTCCTTTCTGCCTTGACCTAGCAATACGTGATATTGGTCATTTAGTCTAGCGACCAAATCCTCTGCGCTCATTTACACTTCAGTTTCTAACTCATCCAGCCTTCAATACTCTTCTTTTCATCTATATCAGAGCTTTTACACCACAATGCAGTTTCAGAGCCCAAATATCTCATAACTCTATTAAGAAGATGTTACAATATTGCAATATTTTGATTGGCCTTTAGCCCCTTCTGCTTATCTCTTTATCACATCTCCACCATAGGACCGTTATCTGTGACCGTCGGTATACCACTTAGGTGCTAAGTCCTTTAGCATCCTGCTAGTGGCCTTTCTCTTCGTGTTATTGCTCTGTGCCATTGGTTTTTTGTGCTCCGCGACCAAGTGCCTATTAGAGAACTTTTGAGGTCTAAAATGGGCCTCCTAAGAAAAATGTACAAAAAAATAAACTTTATCATAACCAATAGGATTCAAGTTGATGATGTCAAACATGGGGGATGATTGACCATTTTTGGGTAAAAAAGTAAAAGGGTTAAAACTAATAAAATAATAAAACTACATTTTCAACCTGTATTTTCAACTTATCTTGCTAAGGTTTTACTAAAATTTTGAGCGATAGGTCTCGTTGGATGCAAAAATTACTTCCTCATCCAAGGAGTACCCATGTTGCATAGTTTCAATGTACCCTGCTACAGGAAAAATGAGAAATACATGAAAAAGCATGATTGCATCATGATTTCCCATTTTTTCTGTAGCAGGCTCCATCAAAATTATGCAACATGGACACTCCTTGGATGAGGAATCAAATTATGCATTGAATGAGTGTTCCTACTTGAAATTTGAGTAAACCCATAACTAGAAAAGTTGAAAATACGAGTTGAAAAAGTAGTTTTTCTTTTTCCCCTCTAAAATTTGATGATGTAATGTAATATTATTTTACTATTTCCACTATTATTTTATAATTTCCTTAGGAGGCCCATTTTAGACCTCAAAATTCCACTAATGAACAACATCGAAAGCTTCACATATCGTAACTTTCACCAAATTTTATTTAAAAATGAGTTCTGAAATCTCCAACCTTTGATATGCTCCACAACACTTAGGTGCTAAGCCTCGCTCTATGCCCATAGCTCTATTAGTTTCCTCGACCAAGTGCTAACCCATATTAGAAACCCTCTGTATCAAAGCTTTTCAACACTTGCTCTGTTATAGAGTTCTGACATCTTCAATCCTCTAATCACTGACTTCCGATATGATGTCATCACTGTCATGTGATGACTCCTTCGAGATGACACATGTCACCCAGTTGTGGCCATTAGGCCACCCAATATGGTTCCATGTCTCTTATTGTATTTCCATGTCATACTGACATTAGCTACCACTTGTCCCTTATCGGAGCCAATCAAACCTTGCCATGTGTCCTTATCAGAGCTAATCACATCTTTTCATGTGTCCTTATCAAAGCCAATCATATGCCACCACGTGTCCTGATAGAGGAGAGAGAAAAGGGCATGTACACCTTTGGTTTTGTGATTAAATCCTTTGTTAATCATTTATTGGTGTTCCCGAGGGTTTTAACACTATTGATGCTTCACCCATATCACCACTTTTTTAAGGGTTCACATGAAGAAGTTCTGATTCACTGATTGTCGATATGCTTGATGTGTCAATGCTTCGACATGCAGGACCTCCGATATGCGATGCTCCGATATGCCTGATGCTTCGATGTGTGATCGTCGATATGCCTCATGTCGTTGGACCTCTAATGTCACTGGACCGTCGATCTTGGATAAGCTGATATTTTGGACCACCGATCTACAATACGCTGATATTATTTCCTTTCTAAGGCTTCAAATCCATGAGCTTCAGCAGTCATGACTTTTGAACTAGGAGTCCATTTTTGGACTTCCTCATATCATTGGAAACATTTTCCAGAGAAGTTTCAATGGAGAGGGTCCAATGTAGTCTTTGAGCCCATCTGCTACATCTAATATGGCTCCAAGCTCTCTGACATTATTATTCTCCTTAACTCTCTAGACAGAGGAACTCACAACCACCATGATGATCCTCTTCATGAAGCCTACAACTACCATGGACTTCCATCTGGTCCATCATTGTAATCATGATTTTATGGCTTCTATAATAAGCCTTCTACTGTGATGATTCTCTACATGAAGCCTCTAGCTACCATGAGATTCTTGTCGGGCCATCACTTCCAAAATTTCCTACGACAAGTATCTAGGCTAGTCTGGTTGACATCAATGCCAACACTCCTGCCAATAGTTAGGAAATTCTCCTTCCAACAATTAAGCAATGCCAACTTCCCAACACATCTCCTCAGCATGAATATTTCACCAATTCCAACACACACTTGTAGATGCCTTCACTAGGTCACTGGTCATTCAAACAATGCCAATTGTCCAGCAATCCCGCCCTTTGGCATTGATGGCAACACTCCATCCTTCTCTTCATGTGATGGAAAAACCTCATGCTCCTTCCACACATCTCATTTCACAAGACACCAATGGTCTTGTTTCTTTTACACAGGCCATCACAACTTATCCACAACTTCTCTCCCCCTTTGACATAAATGGCAAGGGGCTACAAGCTACCTTTCTCTCCCCATGCAATCACTTGGCTCTGAAGACTAGAGTCTAGCTGTTGAGATGTGCATTCTTATATGCAGACATATGTATCAGGTTTGTCACTCCTACTACCCCATAAACTAGGCATATTTGATATGCTTCCCCTAAACATATGCTGCCTTTGATTTGAATGCCTTTGGTTTTGGACACCTTATGGTTGTTGGTTGAGCACTCTCTCCACTAATGCATATTTTCTACAAATTAAAACAAATTGATACCAATTAAATTGCTCACTGTATTGTTTCAATTTCTAATACTAATTAATGATGATGCATTATGGATCTCACATCATTATTGTTCTTCCAACACTATGCTTACTTCGTTTGAGCATCTCCACTTCTCCCCTTGAGATCATATTTCTATAGCAGGGATTGTTGCTCAACTAATAACAATTGCACTAAAAGAAATGATACAAATGGAAAAATGTATTAGGAAAACCCTAATACTTTCTCTCAGAAAGAAATATCCATTTTCACATAAGGTTACTCCACATCAACCCTAATTATCAATTCCCATTAGAAATTATTATTTTAAAGACTAAAGGAAATTGAAATCTTACACCAATTGTGTTTCATGAACACAAGACGGTTATGCATAATAAAACTCGCAACTTAAATGAAATAAGGAAATTTCACCAAATATATAAACCTTTCATTTTCTCAGCAATCTCCCTTTCTGAGGCTACCCATTGTAGCTTGATATTACTTATCAAAGAATCTCACCCTAAGACAATTCTCCTTGATCTCCTGCAACAAATTTCTTGCATATGCGTGGGGACTGATCCTATGGACCTGACTTAACTATGATCTCCCTGTCATTCCACACTTCCACTGTAACCCATCTTCTGCCCACAACATAAGATATTTTTTTGTACTCCTCATGCCGGTTGCACTCCTCCTTTTCAATGTTGATACATTCACAATAATTCAACTTATTCTTGTAATCATCAAGAAAACACAACCATGCCTTCACAATCAGATGCACCTTTTTGTTTATTCCTTTTGGATTCCTGCATCTGACTTATTCAACCTCCCTTGAGGCCATTGTCTTCCTTCACTGAAGAGAAATAGAGGACCTACTCCCCCTGAGCAGGTCATCCTCCTTCTTCCTGCATACCTTCAATGGTTGAGTCTTGGCAAAATCATTTCTCTCCAGCTTTTTCTTTTCCCATGTTTGGGCTTCTTATCAGCTGCACATGGGTAGAGGAACGTTATCTTTTACCTCCTCTTTCTTCACCCAAATCATTTCGATGTCTTTATGGCTTATAGAGAGGTCCATCACATGGGTAAGAGGATCATTCTCCTTATTTCTTCCTCCTCTTTTCATCTTGCTCTTTTGACACAGAGCACTGAAGACAAGTCTGTATTCTCAACTCCATTCTTTCTCCTTGTCCTCAAATCCCAAGCTACTGCATTCGCAAGCATATGTTGAGAAGCATTCTATTTCTCCTCATTTTTGTAGTTAGCTCTCTTGTGCCCAAATTTGCCACAATTGTAGAATTTTATTTGGCCTAAGAATGGGGAAGACGAATTACTCCTTTTGACACTGTTTTTGTCAAAACTCCTATCATGGCCAGCATGCCTTCTTCTAGCCTTTTTGTGCATTATTGGGTTGCTGCTACCCATCACATTTTGTTTATTTGCATGCCATCTACAGTCTATGGCTTTATATCCAAAATTATTGCAAGAAAAATAATCTCCATGAAAAGGATTTTGATGACAGAGGATACCTTTTCTTTGTAGGCTTTGTCCTTAAGTAGGAAAGGACCTCTACTAGCTCTTCATGTGCCTCTTGTGACATTTTGCACTATTGCCTTGTACTCTTTCTTTCAGCTGCCTAACCCTCTTCTGTTGCACTACTGGTTGCTGTTTCTTAGCCTTCTACTGCTACCTTTCATTCTCTCATTGTTGTTGTTTTCCATGTTGCTTTTGTTGTTTTCCAACAACCTTTTTTTTTTTTGGAATATTGAACTTCCTTTACATGGAAGTTGACCCTTTAGCCTTTTTCTTATTGGAGCTAGGTTTTTCCTTGAAACCCAAACCAGTCTTGATGAGAGGGGATATTTGTTTTCCAAGCATCTCATCTAAGACTTTATTTCTCCCCTCAATATTTTGATAATGAGACAGCTCTTTATTTGACTTTTCTAAGTCATGTATGAATGAGACTACTTCATTTTGTAGTCTCTCACAGTGAGCTTTATTCTGAATCAACTGAGTGGTTAGCATCCCATTCAATCTACTAGCGTCTTCTTGTTGATCATTTACATAAAATAATGTTTTTATCAACTTCTCATTCTCAAGCTCATTGATTTTCAGTTGCTCCTATTGCTTGATATTTTCCTCAGGTAGTTCCATGATCTCCTTTAGAGTAGAGATCACCTTCTTTCTAAAAAACATCATTTCATTTAGATCCTTTTATTCACTATCATAGGTGCTATCTAAGTTATCATAGAGATCTAAGCCCATCTCTGTGTCCATGGAGTCTTCCAGAGGTCTAAGGGTTGTCCCTTCTTCGTCACTTTTACTGATACCCTTATTCTCTCCATGGGATGTACTCTTCTCTCCTTCAGAGGATCCCTTATTTTCTATTGCTACTAAAATGGGTCTATCTTCATTAAAACTACTATATGCATGGCTCTCTCTATCTTCAAGTGATTCACATGAACATCTAGATAATGAATGACACGTTTCTTTACATTTATCACAAAGAAATAGCATACCTTCTGAGCATCATGGTCTATCCTCTAAGACATCTTCATAATCAACACATGTGATGAGTAGCAGCTTCTCCATATTTTGGTTCATTTCTAGAGTAGCAGGGCTCCTCAACCTCTTCTTGAGCCATATCGCTATCTCCACCATACAGACATTGCAATATTCCTAACACTTCCGTTGCTGACACACAATGCCTTACTTTATTGGCATATGCCTTAGATAGCCCTCTGATGATAAGTATTTTGGCTTCTTTATTCTGCTCACTCTTTTCCCCATTCAATATGAAGTTCCATATATCAACAGTCAAGGTCATCAAATAGGCTTCCATTCTAACCTTCCAGATTTCATACCAGAGATCATGGTTTGATCTATATAAAAATGGAACTCCTTTTTTTGTTAGCCAAGTTCAATTATCCATTTAACACTGAGATGTGCATTAGAGCACAAAAATAGATTGTCTCACCTCAAAGCAAACCCAACACACTTTCCCGAAGATTGTGGTCCTTGCCTGCTTGACACAACCATCTTTGACAGTCACCATTTATTCCAGCGACCAACTCCTCTGTGCTCATTACTCTTCAGTTGTCAACTCATCCAACCCTCAATACTCCTTTGTGCTGCTATCTCAAATATTTTACACCATAGTGCAATTTCAGAGCCCAAACATCTCATAACTCTGTTAGTAAGATCTTACTATATTGTAATATTCCAATTGACCTTTAGCCCCTTTTACTTATCTCCTTATCGTATCTTCACCATAGGACCACTACCTATGAATATCGGTATAGCACTTATGTGATAAGTGCTTTAGCATCCTGCAAGGGGGCTTTCTCTTCATGTTATTGCTTTGCGCCCTTGGTTTTCTAAGCTCCATGACCAATCGCCAACAACATCGAAAGCTTTGCATATTGTAACTTTCTCCAAAATCCATTTAAAACAAAGTTCTAAAATCTCCAACCTCCAATATGCTCCACAACACTTAGGTCCTAAGCCTCACTCTATGCCCTTGGCTCTATTAGTTTCCTTGACCAACTGCCAACCCATATCAGAATCCCTCTAAATCAGAGATTTTCAACACTTGATCTGTTATAGAGTTCTAACATCTTCAATCCTCTGATAATGACATCATCACTGTCATGTGGCAACTCCTTAGAGGTGACATGTGTCACCTAGTTATGGCCCATTAGACCACCCAATATGGTTGAATATGCTTGCAATGTGTCCTGTTGTACTAACACGTCATGATGACATCAGCTACCACTTGTCCCTTATTGGAGCCAATCAGATCATGCCATGTGTGCTTATCAGAGCCAATCACATCCTACCATGTGTCCTTATTACAGCCAATCATATGCCACCAGGTGTCCTCCTAGACGAGAGAGAAAAGGGCCCACACACCTTTGGTTTTGTGATGAAATCCTTTGTTAATCCTTGATTAGCATTCCCGGAAATTTTTAACACTATTGGTGCTTCACCCATAACATAAATTTTAAAGGGTTCACACGAAGAAGTTCTGATTCTCCGATTGCTAATATGCCTGATGTGTTGATGCTTCGATATGTAGGACCTCCGATGTGTAATCATCAATATGCCTTATGTCGCTAGACCTCTAATGTCGCTTGACCTCCGATCTCCAATATGATGATATTATAGATCGCCGATCTCTGATATGTGAATATTATTTCCTACCTAAGGCTTCAAATCCCTGAACTTTAGCATACCATAAATTTTGAATCAAGAATCTATTTTTAGACTTCCACATATCATTGGAAATATCTTCCAAATAAATTTCCAATGGATAGGGTCTAATGTAGTCTTTGATCCCATCTTCTACCTCTAAGGTGGCTCCAATATATCTAACATTACTCTTCTCCTTAACTCTCTGGATAGAGAAACTCACAACCACCATGACGATCCTCTTCATGAATCTTGCAACTAACATGGACTTCCATCTGTTCCATCACTGTAATCATCATTTTAAGGATTCTCCAATAAGCCTGCTACTATGATAATTTTCTACATGAAGCCTATAGCTACCATGATATTCCTCTTGTGCCATCACTGGCAAGATCTACTACGACAAGCACCTAAGCTAGTTTGGTTGACATCAATGCCAACACTCCTACCAATAGTTAGGAACTGTTCCTTCCAACAATTAGGAAATACCAACTTCCCAACACATCTCAGCATGAATTTTGTCATCAATGCCAAAACACACTTGCAGATGCCATCACTAAGACACTGGCCATCCAGACAATGCCAACTTTCCAACATAGCTCTACTTTGATATGCTAGTAATCCTCTTGTTTATGGTACATTTCCATTTTTGTGCTCTCCATTTCTTCTTCATTCTTCTTTATTTCTTAATCTTGACTAGACAGTAGAGTCTGCAATTTCTTAGCATCATATAACACTACCATTGATTCAACCTATCCTTCCAAAGTATTATGAATTTCGTGGGACTGAGATGCCAGGCCTATATTTTCTATCATTCCATAAACTTGTTCTTCTTGTAACATATTTTTGTCTTTATACTCTTTATTCTTTTTTCTCATATCATAGAGATTTTCCTTTAGCTCTTGATTCTCCTTTTTTTTTTGCTATTCTAGCTCATCAGTTTGCCTGGGGTTTTCATTAGGGATATTAATTTTCTTCTTCAAGGCCACTATCTCCCTATCCCTGCACATTGTCATAGCTTTGTATTTTTTGCAGCCCTGAGTGTTCATAACCATATGGGTGATGTTTTCATCCAAATTATTTATCTTGGTATTTCTAAATCTACACACCATTCTCCCATACTTTAGTTGACCACTTGTCTTATTGTTCATCTCCTGCAACTTTGTTGTTGTGGCATTCATCCTATGTAGATACCCGTGCATTATTCGTGTCACCTACATGTATAGTTCCATGAGATTTGAGGACATAACATTGTAGTAAGGACATCTAGTGCACCTAATAATCCTTCATGGAATTTACTATTTATGATTTAGACTACAAAATGACTATTTTGAAAATCCCCTCTTCATGATCCAAAGCATTTTTGAATTGCATTCTAGGGAGTGGATGATTCTCATCTATTCTTATCTCCCTCTTTCTTTCCATGGCCAACTACTTGGCCATTGCTTGAAATTGTTCCATGAGTGATATTTGTTCAAGCTTAGAGGCCTCACCTAAATTTACTATCTCAGAGGATGACATAGAAAATTCATGTCCTCTATAGTGAAAGTTAAATTCATTGGGCTTGCCTACACATGATATTGTGCGGGTCACACTTTCCTACATGTTTTTCCAGAACTTGAATCTTTTTGGGATATTCTCCATTATATTTAGGGTTCTCCTTGTCCTGACCACAAATGGCCCCACCTCATGAGAGAGGGTAAGTTTCACAACTAATTTCCTAGTAGTAATTTGCCACTGTAAGTCTCTGCATTACTCCATCCAAAAGATGAATTGAGTCAGATTTGATGGAAAATGATATGGTATTTCTTCAAATCTATATACCCTTGTGATTGTATTACTCATAAAAGAGGTAACGATCACACACTCCTGTGTCAAGGATGAACTACAATGTTTCCCAAAAGAACTTAGGGTCACAGGATTTATGCTCACCATTCAAAAAAGTATACACAATAGACAAAAATGATGACACATACTTGAAAAAACCTTGTTTTTCTTCTAGTTTCCTCCCCATTGGTAACCATTTGAATATGGGCAACATGGTATTTTGTTCATTGGCCATTTTGGGCTTTAGGATATCAAGGTAAGTATAGTTTTGTGAATAAAGAGATAGATCATATATGATTGATATTGGAAAGAACTGTCATCTTCACACTCTATCAATTGGGCATGGATTTCATCAAATAGGAACTGGGGAAAATCATATTTTATGTAGACCTTGGTGACCATATGACATAAAGTAACTAGGAAACCTAGGACTAATTCATTTACTTCAATAATAAGACCAAAGACTTGAGAAATCATGGGAAAATATTTGAGAGATAAATTCAAATACTATGATAGGATAGGGAGGAGGCCCAGAATAGGCGACTACTCCTCCTTTGACATTTTGGTGGATCATCTACTGCTTAACCTCTAGGGGAATATCTTTCCACTAATCTTCTAGAATTTATATGTCCAACCTCTACATACATTTCTTGTCTGGGAATGATACCATATGTATAATACCCTATAGTGTGACCTTAACAATTAGCTTATCTCCTTCGGTAGAAATAATGACTCTCTAATCTAGTAGATATTTATCGGCACACCATGTTACCATCTTTGAGAAATGGTTTACTAGCAAGAGAACTACTGCGGCCATGTTTGATACAAATAGGTTATTATGATTCCCTATTGAATCAAAGGTATTGTGTACAAGTTATATAAATTTTCTCATGTCATAAGTGGTCAAAACAGGATCTCTAGCATTAGCATCTTGGTTGTATAAATCATATTCTTTAGCCTTTTTAGCCATTTGGACATCAGAGGCACTTGGTACACGTGGTGTAACCATTGAACATGAGAATTTACTATGGAGATTTTATTTGACTTGATGGAATGAGGAAAGTGGAAAGATATCAAGTTTGTATGTGGAATTGACTAGCCATTATGTAACTGCCACGTGGCTCAATGGGATTGGTTAATTTTGTGGAGGGAATTTAATTTGAACTTGGTGAGCTTCAACTTTCTTAGTGCATGAAAGCATCAAACAAAGGTGTTTTATGGAATTTTGTGGTAAAATTGGGAAATTTTGAGGTCTCTTAGGATCTACACAAGTTAATATTATGAAATGGAAGGTTAATTGGCATAAAAATAAGGCTTTCATGATAGAATGAGCACTTCTTTACACAAGTGAGCTAGGGTTACTTCTCGAGCTCAAATTTTCTCAAATTTGGCTGGTGTGAGGGTTTATTAGGTCAAATTCATGAGGATGAAGAAAATTTTCCATTTAGGGCTATAAATTCGAGCTTGGAGGGATTAGAATTGAGCTATCCACATTCACAAGTGATGGCCCCTAGTATTACAACAAGAATGCTGAAACTATTGAAGGGAACAACTTTAATTATCAACTGGGGGTTCATACAAACTTGAGAGGTATAGGTACTATATGTAGAATAGGGAATATATTCTACTTTCATTGATCTAATGTAACTTAAGAGAAGCCAAAATGCGTAAAGACCACCATTTTACAAGAAATGCTTAGAGAATTCAATGAGAAATAAATAGATCTAATAGAGCAGTAAAGGAGATTACTAATAGGGATCCTATTCTATTGCAGAAAATTAAATGCTAGAAGTAAAACCCAAATTTAATTATAGGAAGCTAAATGAAAAGAAGTGATTCTACTCTATTTTGAAGAAAGTAAATCTATGCTCTTGTAAGAAAGGAAATAGAGAAGAGGCACATTTCATAGGATGTGCAAATCTAGCATAAGAAATAGGAAATTTTATCCCCTTGCATCATATCTCAAGCATGTGGAGTTTTATACATGTCTTGAGTTTGGCCATATGGCGAGATATTGCATGCTACTTAGTTCTTCAAAATAGATCTCACAAAATGAGTAGAAGATCTAGAGGAGACCGAGCAGAAAATTAGAGAAGAATGAAATGAAGTAGCATAGGGCCATGCGGAAGAAGAAAGAGCAACAACATATGAAATAGAGAGATTAACCCCATCAGTAGTCCATGGCTACCAGATACATATTTATAATTGGTTGTAGAAGTACATGAGAGGTGGATAGCCTTATGTAGAGTGTATAGTGGCATAGTGAAGACTTGAGTATGATTTATAATAACACGTTTGATTGAGAGCCTCATGCATATTTAGGTCCACAAGATAAACCTTCCTATTGGAGGTATAATGAGCTCACAGAAAGCTATGGATGTGATGCATATAAGATCATTAGTTCAGCTATGTATATTCATTATCATATGGCTTAGTGAAGCAGCACCCGTAGAAACCACATATCTTATATCATTGTTGATTGAGGAGTTATGGTGGTTGGCATGCTTTATACTAGATCATTTTTTTCTTTAGCCTTGTTAAGAACCTTTGAGTGCATTGATATAACAACTTACATAGAGAGAGAGTATGTGTGTGCATGCCTTGTATTGAGTCTATTGCTTCGGTCATATATTCATTTACATTTCCAAGAAAAACATTGTAATCACTATTGTTTTCATTATTGGTTGAGTGTTTTATGCATAGGAGAGTGTTTGAGTCTTAATCCATGCATTGGAGAGATTTATATGAGTCTTGGTCATGCACAAGAAATTCGTAAGATTTGTTCAACCATTGATGTGTTATTGGATGTAACTTCTATCAGCCATGTGTGGGCTAGTATTTTTGCTTGATATAGCCATTTACTCATATTATGAAGCCATGTTCCTTGTTGTTTCTTCATTGGTCATATTGGTTGAGAGTCATTTGGTCTAAGCATGCATTGAAGATTTTCTTTATGGGAGTTTGCTTCAACCATATATTGGCTATTTGGAGACACTGTATAGCCATGACATATCATTATAATATCCATGTATGAGGCCTATGAAATCCTATAGAAATTGCACATATTTTGGTCATGTATGAGTTAAGTATTCGACCCTTGAGGAGAAGTCTCTTGCAAGTGTCAAGGAGATTTGTTGGAGAACAAAAAAAAGTGTTTCTACAACAACATGGAGAGATTATTATAGCCCCATTATATGTTCATGGGGAGCATTCTCATCCTAACAGTAGAATGAATCACATGGTGTTCGCCTAGAGGCATGGTGTTGTTTTCTTGGTGTGGTATTAACAATTGGCATGAATTTCTAATCTGTTTTTGTTTGCATATCAATTCGTATCAGTAGTATTTAGTGATGGTTCAACATGGTTTTGGCCAATACAACTATGTATCTCCTTTCGACAGAGTTTTCCAGCAAGTGGCATCTTGTTTCTAATGCTTATTTTGTAGATGTTGGCAGTTGATTTTGTTTCATCCTCTAACAAGTGGTATCATTTGTATTATTCATATGCATTTATTGATCATTCATGTAGGGTTAAAGTGTTCAAAAACTCATATGGGATTTTATTCTTGATGGCATTGTGTGTTGGTATTTCTATGTATTTTTTTTGCCATGTACGTTTCCATTGATTTCAAAGGAGGAGAAAGTATTGAGCTCAACTTCAGTTTTCAAGTTTAAAAGGGAGGATTAGGTTGACATTAGTGTTAAAGGGGGAGCTTGTTGGCATTTTATTATTTCCATTGATGTCAACAAATGTATCAACCCTTTTACATATATGATATCAACAAGTGTATGGTTATGAAGCTAAATTGCAAAGAGTAGTTTTTCATCTTGCCTACAATCTACACCTAAAGTTGATCAACAAATGGAGTTAAAGAAGGAAATTACATGAGGTGACATAAGTGACTAGTTGAGGAAGTTTTACTGATGTGTAAATAGGTTGAAAAGGTGTTATTGAGAATTTTAATGGTTTCGATAGGTCCAATCGGTGTTTAAGAAGATGTGCCAGAAATTGGAAGTAGTTTGACTGAGTTTTAGATTGAATAACTAGGTAACTCAGGTCACAGTGAAGAAAAATGCATTATAACTCACATAATAGTGGAGAAACATGTGTTATAACTCACTTCATGAATAGAAAACCTGCATTACCCATTCTACATTGAATTTCCCAGATTTTGTGCACACTCCAGTAAATTTTAGGAGCATTATTAGAGGTATTTTCACATGGTATTTGGTGGATAGAGTCTATTCAAATTAATATTAATTCTAGAAGGTGATAAAGTAAAATGTTTTGAGGATTAGTGCTATGTATTGATTGCATCTTCCATTAATGATAAAATGCTCGAGTGTGAAGTAGAAGGGGTTAGATAGAGCTAGAGAGAATGAGAGAGTGAGCCACAATTTTGCAGTCATAATGTGCAGATCAAAGATCATTTTTGGAGCATATGTTAGAGGATGATGGAGTTCTTATACATCATATTCCTAACATCTTTGTGTTGCATATTGATTGATGTCAGTTGTTGTAGATATGGAGATCGCGTTATTGCTTTAGTTGATGTTGTAGAGATTGTAGATGAGAGATCATATTGTTTTCTTGTGATTTGTGTTAAATATATTTGTATATTCTATGATGGACATATTTTATCTTGCTATTATAGTGTGTAGATGATGTCGGGTCGATGTTGGCTTAGATTCTTTTACAGAGATTGATTGTGCTGGAGAGGATTGCATTGCATGTGTTTAATTTAGTAACTAATGATTTTATTGGATGCATGGCCATAGTCTAAAAATATATGAAAGGAGGTCCTTGAGAGGAGATTGAATGTTGGGACCTTTAGTGACACAAGTAGTGGCTTGTTATAATAGCGTGTTGTAGCATTCTTCAAGTAGTGATCTGATAATATAGGAGTGGCGGCTAGGCGAGGCTTATTAGGAGTGGTGTCTTCTAAGAGGAGGTGGCATGTAAAGTCGAGGGAGTGGCGGGCTACAAAGTTCATATGGGTTGGTTATGGCCTAGAGTGATTAGTGGCTCACATGATTGGCAAGTTGTGGTTTGAACACTGGTGGTGGCTTGTGATTTAGATGTAAAAGAATATTTTGGATTAACAAAAAGATGAAGACAAAGATTATCTATTGATATTGGATTTTACACTTTGGGTTTCCCCCTTACATCTGGTGTCTCATGTGTGATGATGTGCTTTATCATTTTACTAATCATGGTTAATTGTTTATGTGTTAACTACTCACATGGTTTTTAGGTTTATATCTTCTCATACACATGCTTATAATGAATGAATGAATCAGAGTTTATGAGAAGAAAGTCAAAAATTGGTAAAATTGGTCATAGGAACAATACTGACTCTCCCCCTCCCCTCACTCCCACCCCCCCACAAGTAGTGTTAAAGGGTTCCAACAAAGCTTCCTATCTTCTCTAGATGATTTGACAACAATTTTGCATAAGAGGTCCAAAACTAGAAAGAAAGTGGCAACATGACCATTAGTAGATTGGGTTGAAAGGACATCTTCTAGGCAAGCTAAATGGCATATCCAATAAAATGTAGAGAAAAAATTTCGCCACCTCATTCAACAGAACCTTTTGGGGACCAAAATTCTTCTAAAACTAGGAAGTTTGATTCCAATTGGATCAATATATTTTTTCATCCATCTCGATCCTTTTAAAGTAGAAAAAGTGGAGGAATCAACTCACAAGCCCAATTTTACCAGTGAAACCCAGTTTCGAAAATTGGGGTTCTGAAATATTTCTAAAACTTGTATGCATTACAATAACACTTATTTTCATATTCTACAGATAGAGACCTTTCCAATGATGCAAAAACTAACTCAATTGGATTTTGTATAAAAACGTTATACCACTCATAATTTAACCTTTCTATTTCACCACCATAATTGAAAAGGATGCCACATCATCCACCATAACTCATCTAAAATTCACAATCCACATAATTATGATGAATTATCTAGAAAAATCCATATCGTAATTTTGATTACGATTTTAGGGAGCCAAACCTAACCACTAGTAGGTTATCAGGCTCTGTTATAACTTGGCCACTACGAGGAAAAAAGGTTTGATTATTTTCAAGTGCATTTATTCTTTAGATGCACAAAGTAGATGAGAGGGATAGGGAGAGAACACATAGAGAGGGTATGTGCACTATAGTAACCCACGATCCACGAGACTTACTTCTATGTACTAGTAGTCATTTTTTATTTAGAGAAAGAGAGGAGAGAAACCTCACCTTCTAGCTAGGTTTTCTACCAAAATGGTTTCCTAGGTTATATCTTGTGTCAAATGTGTTTGTATTTTTTTATTGCATTGTTCTCTATTTTTTGCATAAATTCTAATTCTCATGGATTCCTAATTCACAATAATATAAATATCCAGAATCTTAAATATAAATAAACCCTAATAGCGTAGATTCTATAGCTTTAAATATAATATTATCAAATCTATTGTGACAATCTATCCAATGGAATATCCATGATGTTGTGTGTGGAGCATGATTGTTCAGAGGTCTTTGCTTCAGCCGGATGTATACCCCAGGAAGTTTGTACACCCCTCCACGTAGGGGGGTAAGATGGGGACTTGTCCCCCCTATGAGGGTCTAGGGGCCAGCGGTCCCCCAGCGGGGGCTTGGGGGCAGTGCCCTCGAAGCTAAAAACAGATGTAAAATTGCCTTGTAAAAGTATAGTAATTTCTAGTCAATCTAGGTCGTTCATTAGGCGGATGATCTGACAGTAGAACTTATGTCTAGTTTAAGGTTTTTTGCCCTAGAAGGTAACCCCTCTCTTTGTATGAGGGCATTGTATTGAGTCTGTGTAATATATGTGTATTCTCCAAGCAAGAAGCAGGAGGTGAGGCTGTGAGAGAAAATAGAGGATATTATAGTGGATCTGTTGTAGGTTGTGTCTCTTCATTTTGTTGGATAATAGAAAGGAAGGATTGGCCGTTCGAGGTGGACGTAGCCCAAACTGGGTAAACCACGTATCTGTGTCTCTCTTGTTTTATGTGTTTTATGTGTTTTTTGTGTTTATATTTCTGCAATATTTTATGTGTTCCATTGCTCCGTAATATATAATTTTATAACAACTGGTATCAGAGCCGAAGGTCTATTTCGCTGATAAACTCGCAGGAAAGAAGGGTTCCTTGTTCGAGTGGGAGCAATGGCGGAAGATGGCAAGTTTAGGGTCAAGAAATTTAATGGCCAAAACTTCTCGCTGTGGAAGATGCAGATGGAAGGTTATCTGTATCAGAAAGATCTATACCTACCATTGGGTGGAAAAGCAAAGATGCCGACAGGTATGACAGATGAAAAATGGAACCTTCTCGATAGAAAGGCACTTGAAATAATACGATTGTTCCTTGCAGCATCGGTCGCCTTCAACATTTCGAAGGAAACAACAATAGAGGGTTTGATTAAGGAGTTGGAGAAACTATATGAAAAACCCTAGGCCTCAAACAAGGTATTTCTTACAAAACAGTTATTTAATATGAAGATGTCGGAAGGTGGATCTGTTGTAGACCATTTAAATGATTTTAATACTGTTACAAGTCAGTTATGTTCTGTAGGGTTAAACTTTGATGATGAAGTTAGAGCACTTTTATTCTTATGCTCATTACTAGAAAGTTGGAATGGTTTAATGATGGCCATTAGTAACTTTGTTTCTGGATCTAGTACTTTAAATTTTGATGACGTTGTCGGTGCTATCCTTAGCGAGGAAATGCGACAGAAAAGCTCCGGTGAAACATTGGGTAATGCTTTGAGTCTAGGGGAAGAAAAATGGAAAGAGGAAAGAGCTCAAGATATCACAGTAAATCAAGGAAAGGTAGAAAGTCCAGATCAGGGATAGTGTGCTAGAAATGTGAAAAGAAAGGACACCTAAAGAAAGATTGTAGATCTCGGAAAGGAAAAGAAGGAGATAGATAGCAAGGAAACAATAATGAAGCAAATGTGACAGGTGAGGTGTTACAAGATGCTTTGATCCTTTCTTTCGAAAATATTAATGATTCTTGGGTGGTAGATTCAAGGGCCTCATTCCATGCCACACCTGATAAGAAATACTTTCATGACTATGTTCAAGGAGATTTTGGACAAGTTCGTTTGGTGATGATAAACCCTGTAAAATCGTTGGAATGGGTAAGGTTCTTGTAAAACAGTAGAATGGAAACCAATGGCTACTAAAGGAGGTAAGGCATGTTCCAGATCTAAAAAAAAAAATCTAATTTCAACAGGGCAGTTAGGCGGTGAAGGTTGTGTGACAACTTTCACAAATAAAGATTGGAAGGTCGTCAAAGGAGCCCTGGTAATAGCAAAAGGCGAAAAGATTGGTACATTGTATTTATGCAATGGTATTTCTAACTCTGTTAATGCTTTAACTTCCAAAGGAGCAGACGTAGCATTATGGCATCATAGGCTCGAACACATGAGTGAAAAAGGGATGAAGATTCTTCACTCAAGGAATTTGTTGTCGGGTTTGAAGAATGTTGATTTGGACTTCTGTGAGAATTGCATTTATGGAAAATAGAAGAGATTCAGATTTCTCAGAGTTGGGAAAGAAAAGAAGAGTGAAAAATTAGATCTTGTGCATGCAGATGTATGGGGACCTGCTCAGGTATCATCTCTCAGTGGCTCTCATTATTATGTTACTTTTATTGATGATGCAACTAGAAAAACTTGGATTTATTGTATTAAGAATAAATCTGATGTATTTGATACTTTCAAGAAATGGAAAGCTTTGGTTCAAATTGAGACAGGAAAGAAATTGAAGTGTCTTAGATCAGACAATGGAGGTGAATATTGCAGAAAAGAGTCTGATAGGTACTATTCAGAACATGAAATTTGTAGAGAGAAGACAGTTCCAAAAACACCACAAGAAAATGGTGTGTTAGAAAGGATGAACAAAACAATAATGGAGCGTCCAAGGTGCATGAGATTTTATGCATGATTGCCTTTACAGTTTTGGGCAGATGCTATAGATACTGTTGTCTATCTAATAAAAAGAGGGCCTTCAAGTTCCTTGGATGGTGGTGTTCCAAAGGAAGCATGGACAGGTAAAAAGGTAAATTACTCCTTTTTAAAGCCTTTTGGTTGTGAGGCCTTTGTCCATACTGATAAAGAAAATAGAACAAAGCTTGAGGCAAAGTCAAAGAAATGTACCTTTATTGGATATGGTGTTAATTATTTTGGTTATTGCTTATATCATTACGAAAATCGCAAAATCATTAGGAGCGGAGATGTAATATTCAACGAAAAGGTCTTGTATAAGAATCAGTTGTAGGAAAAGAAACAGGAAAAAGAAAACAAGGAATACGTAGTCCTTGATGAAATCACTGAAAAAGTAAAGGTGCCTGAAAATAATAATAATCAACAACCACAACAACAACAACCACCACAACAACAACAGGCACCCCAAACACCTGAAAGTGGTGTTAGAAGATCTACTAGAATAAGTAGACCCCCTGAACGATACTCTCCTTCATTATATTATTTATTGTTGACTGATTCTGGTGAACCCGAATGTTATGAAGAAGTAATGCAGGTTGAAAGCATGAAGAAGTGGGAGGTAGCCATGGAAGAAGAGATGGACTCCTTAATGCATAACCAGACTTGGGACTTAGTCAGGTTGCCTGCAGGAAAAAATAAATTGAAGAATAAAAGGGTTTACAGGCTGAAGGAAGAAGATGGAGGAAAACAAAGGTACAAAGCTAGACTTGTGGTGAAGGGGTTTGCACAGAAGAAAGGTATTGATTTTGATGAAGTATTTTCTCCTGTTGTTAAAATGACTTCAATCAGAACTATTTTGAGTCTTGTAGCAGCTGAAGATTTGCATCTTGAGCAGTGAGATGTAAAGACAGCCTTTCTCCATGGGGATTTGGAGGAAGAGATATATATGCAGCAGCCACAAGGATATGAAGTGAAAGGGAAGGAGAAACTTGTGTGCAGGTTGAAGAAGAGCTTGTATGGCTTAAAACAGGCTACAAGGCAGTGGTATCTAAAATTTGATAAGTTTATGTCTGAACAAGGTTTAGATGTCACTCTGATCATTGTGTTTATTTGAAAAAGCAAAATGCTGGCAGCTATATTATATTGTTATTGATGTAGATGACATGCTTGTTGCGGGATCTAACATGCAGGAAATAAATGTGCTCAAAAGAAAATTGGCAAATGCATTTGCAATGAAGGATTTGGGAGCTGCAAAACAAATCCCTGGTATGAGAATAACTAGAGACAGGAAAAATCGTAAATTAATATTGTCTCAGAATGAGTACATACAAAAGGTGTTGAAAAGGTTTAACATGCACAATGCAAAACCAGTTAGTACACCTTTTGCTAGCCATTTCAAACTTTGCAAGGAAATGTGCCCAAAGACCCAAGAAGACATGGATTATATGTCTAAAGTTCCATATGCATCAGCAGTTGGAAGCTTAATGTATGCAATGGTCTGCACAAGGCCTGATATTGCACATGCAGTGGGAGTTGTAAGCAGGTACATGAACAATCCAGGAAAGGAACAATGGATGGCAGTGAAATGGATTCTCAGATATTTGAAAGGTACCACAAATCAAGCATTATGCTTTGGTGGTTCAAACATTTCTCTAGGGATATGTTGATGCAGATATGGCAGGTGACAGAGATAACAGGAGGAGCACTACAGGATATGTATTCACTGTTGGTGGAACAACTGTCAGTTGGGTTTCAAAATCCAAAGTGTTGTTGCACTTTCAACAACAGAAGCAGAGTATGTTGCTGCTACAGAGGCTAGTAAAGAAATGATTTGGTTACAAAGGTTTATGGGTGAATTGGGTAAGGAGCATGATATGGGCATGTTATACAGTGATAGCCAAAGTGCCATTTAATATTGCAAAGAACTCAGTATTTCATTCCAGGACTAAACACATACAGCTCAAGTACCATTTCATACGATCAGTGTTGAAAGATGGAGAGTTGAAGCTAGAAAAGATACACACTAGCCAGAATCCTGCAAACATGCTAACAAAAGTTGTAACCAGGGAGAAACTGAGAATATGCTCAGTTTCAATTGGTCTTCAAGGATGACGATGAACATGAGAAACAACTAGGTCCAAAGAGAAGTCATTGTCCAAAAAATCAAGCAGCGGTGGAGTTTCTACTATCATTCTCCAAGTGGGAGATTGTTGAGCGTGGTGCGTGATTGTTTAGAGGTCTTTGTTTCAACTGGATATATACCCTAGGAAATTTGTACAACTCCTTCGCATGTTGGGGGGGGGGGGGGGGGGAGGGGGGGGGGGGGGGGGGGGGGGGGACTTGTGCGCCTTGCAGGGGTTCGAGGGGGTCGATCCCCCCCGGCTGGGGGGTCCAGGGGCCAGCAGTCCCCCGGCTGGTGTTTCGGGGGTAGCGCCTTGAAGCTAAAAACAGATGTAAAATTGCGTTGTAAATGTATAGTAATATCTAGTCAATCTGGGCTGTTCATTAGGCGAATGATCTGACGGTAGAACTTATGTTTAGTTTAGGGTTTTTTTTGCCCTAGAAGGCAACCCCTCTCTTTGTATGAGGGCTTTGTATTTGAGGCTGTGTAATAGATGTGTATTCTCTGAGCAAGAAACAAAGAGATGAGACTGTGAGAGAAAACAGAGGATATTACAGCGGATCTACTGTAGGTTGTGTCTCTTCATTTTGTTGGATAATACAAAGGAAGGATTGGCTGTTCGAGTGGACGTAGCCCAAACTGGGTGAACCACATATATCTGTGTCTCTCTTTTTTTATGCATTTTTTGTGTTTATATTTCTGCAATATTTTATGTGTTCCATTGCTCCGTAATATATAATTTTCTAGCAATCATGTACTTCAACGTATAGGCGCAGTCACTTACAAATTGGTCTTGCCAACTACTTCAAAAATCCACCCGGGCTTCCATGTATCGTGCCTCAAGAAAGTTGTGGGGACCAATTGCAGGGTTCAAACAAGTTTGCTAGAATTGGATGAGGAAGTATCACTTTGGCTCTGACAAGAACAAGTCCTCGATACTTGTGAAAGACACATCCATGGCCGCATGATCAAGGAAGTCCTCATCAAATGGAAAGACACCTCTCTATAAGATGCGACATGGGAACCAACCACTATTCTTTAGCAGTTTCATCCTTGAGGAGAAGGCTACTTTTGATGGGGGAGGGCATGTTAGGGTCAAACCCTAACCCCTTTATTTATGTAATAAGCCCAAGGGGCCTAGGTAGAGTCATAGTTAGTTAGTTGAGTCCATAAAGCCCATAAGCGGTTATCCACATTAAGAATAATCGTAAGTGGTTGAACCACATTATATAAAAGGGACCACAATTAGTTATAAATGGGTCATAGTTAATAAATAAAGTGGTTAAATTATGTTATGCAAGGGACCACTTGAAGTTAGGGTTTTGGATGTCATTAAGCTATAAATAGTCTTAGATAGTAAGGGAAGAATCATTGAGTCTTATTGTAATTGAGATATGCTATGTTGGAGGTTTCCCCCTTGAAAAGGAAAGTGAACATAGTATTCTTGTTTTGAATAATAAATAGTGTTGTAGTTTGTCTCATTTCATGTGATATTTCTGTGTTTCGAGCTATATGGTTTCGTATTTTTGGTATACTAGTTTTCTTGCAGGTTAAGTGCATAACGATAATTAACCTCAGTTAGAGCACACCTAGGTGACTAGATTGGTGAATATTCGAAGGGAATTCCAAATAACCTTATGCCTTTCATCCATCAAATGGTTAAGTTTCGACAATTAATATTGACAGTTTATGGTAATGACTACCCAACAAAGGTTCGATACTACATTGATGTGGTAGACTTGGTTGATGGTCATTTTTCCGCACTTCAAAAGTCCTTCACAACAAGCCACATACATAGTACAACTTATCATTTAGGCATTGGGCAAGGTAACTTTGTTCTGGAAATGGTGACTACATCTAAATATGCATTAGGAAACAACATTCCTGTCAAGTTTTGGTCGATGCGGACATGAGATGCTACAACTATTTTTTCCTCTATAGAGAAAGTTGAACATGAATTGGCTTGAAAGGTTGTATTTGGGATAGAAGAAATGTGTAAATATCAATGGAATTAGGAAAGACACAACCCATGGGGATAAACTCTCCCTAGGAATGAAAATTGATATGTACATAATTTCTGATTAAATAGAATTTTGTTAAATAATGAATCCATACAGGTGAGGATCGTTTTATAAATGAGGAATAACTTGTTATAGAGTTTTGTGAACCCAACGTTTCGGACTACCAAGTGAGTCCATCATCAGGGGATGCGTCAATAGATATTCACTAGATTTTAATGATTTATCCGAGAGCTCTATTTAGGGTTATATAGTTTTTAAAGCAAAAAGATATATGAAATTTTGGTCGACCATTATTTAATTAATTATTATTAATTATTTATTATTTAATTAATTTAATTGATTTGTTTAATTAATTAGTTTAATTAAATAAGATTAAAAGGGATAAATTAATTAATTCGATTTTATTCTCTATTGAATTAATTATTATGTTTATTAATTTTATATAAAATTAATTATTTAAATAATTTGTTTAGTTAATTCATTAATTTGTTTAGATGATTAATTAATTTATCTGATTAATTAGTTAAAAGATTAATTAATTAATTTTATTATTTATTAATATGTTTATTAATTATTAATTTATTAATTTGATTAATT
>APFE031733406.1:37264-57393 GCA_000404065.3 Pinus taeda
TAATTTATTTTATTGATTAATTAATTTGATTAGTTAATTGTTATTTAATAAATTAATCAATTAATAACTTAATTAATTAATTGATGGACTAATTGATAAATAAATTAATTAATTAATTAATTAATAACCTAATAATGAGTTATTTATTGATTTTTTAGGATTTCAAGTAAAGGTTTCCATGTGTTTCTTAGCTTTAATCCATCGTCCCGGTTCAGGTTATTCTTCCTTTTTTCTATTTCAATAGCTTCTTTGATTTTCCTTTTAAGATAGTGTTCTTCTCTTCTAACCAGTTTGACTTCTTCCATGTAGATGTAATGAGAGGAAGAATGAACATGTTCTACTAAGGCTGATTTTGAGGTCCTTTCTCTTCCTAAGTCAGCAGTGCGTTCTTTAATTCTAATATTAAGAGACCTACTTGTTTCACCTATGTATTCCTTACCGCATGAGCAAGGAATCACATAAACACCTTTTTGAAGGTTAGGGTTTATGGGATTCTTGATTGAGTTGACTAATTGTCTAATGGTGTTAACAGGGGTGAAGGCTACATTAATGTTATGTTTATTAAGAATTTTAGTAATTTTATCAGTGGTGCCTTTTATGTATGGAAGGGAGACCTTAGGAGTTGATAAATTTTGGTCTTTGATATCCTTGTTATTCTTGTTTAGGGATAGGTGCATGGCTTTCTTGATGGTATTTCTATTATAGCCATTTAGTTCAAACACTTTGTGAATATGGTTGAGCTCATCATTTAAATGGTCAGGATCACATATTCTGGCTGCCCTAGTGGTTAAGGTTCTAATGATGCCAATCTTCTACTTAGGGTGGTGATGGGAATTTGCATGAAGATATCGTTCTGTATGGGTTTTCTTTCTATAGACTTGGAAACCAAGGGACCCATCTCTTTTAGTTAGAAGGATATCAAGAAAGGGAAGTTGGCTGTTATTTTCAATTTCAATAGTGAATTTTATATGGTCAGAGAGACTATTTAAGTGATTGAGGAATTGGTCAAGTTTTTCTTTCCCATGACTCCACTTGGCAAATATGTCGTCTACAAACCTTTTCCATTCATCCGGGGTGTATGGAAATGACCTAAGAGCCTTTTGTTCGAAGTGCTCCATAAAGATGTTGGCAACAATGGGGGATAGAGGAGAGCCCATAGCCACACCATGAGTTTGTTCATAAATTTTACCTTTGAAACTGAAGTAGGAGGATCTTAAGCATAGCTCCAGAAGATCCACAGTTTCTTTAAAAAAAAATACATAATAATTAAATCAATAAATAATAAAAATTATCAATAAATTTATCCCTTTACCTCATTAATTAATTATTTAATTATTTAATTATCAATTAATAAATTAATAATAATAAACATATTAATAAATAATAAATAATAAAATTAATTAATTAATCTATTCTTTTAACTAATTAATCAAATAAATTATATTATCATCTAAAAAAATTAATGAATTAACTAAACAAATTATTTAAATAATTAAATTTAATATAAAATTAATTAGACATAATAATTAATTCAATAGAGAATAAAATCAATTAATTAATTTAATTCCCTTTAATCTTAATAATTAACTAATTAATTAAACAAATTAATAAAATTAATTAAATAATAATAATAATAAAAATTAATAAGATAATGGCCGACCAAATTTCATATATCTTTTCTTTAAAAACCTCTATATACCCTAAATAGAGCTCTTGGATAAATCATTAAAATCTAGTGAATATCTGTTGACGCATCCCCTGATGATGGACTCACTTGGTAGTCCGAAACGTTGGGTTCACAAAACTCTATAACAGGTTATTTCTCATCTATAAATAGAATTTTGTTATATTCACCAAAAAATTATGTGAATTTGTTTACTTATTAACTCATATATAAGATTAATTTGAGAAATTTAATTTTCTATAACTAAGTCGTAGTGCTTAAGAAGGTAATAAAATCTAATATCTATAAGTTTATTAGGGTTAAGTGTACATGCTGCCCATCAACAACATTTATCCTTAATGCTATTTATAGAATGTGAGGAAACACTTAGAACGTTGGTTACTTTTTTTTTGGGGGAGAGCACTAAGGGGGTATCTTCATGAGCTAGCTTAAATGATCATGAGGTAGCTATGAGATTTTACCCCTAGGTTGTGCAACTCTCTCTCTCTCTCTCTCTCATGCACACATATACATGCACACACACGCACACACACACACACACACACACACACACACAAACAACTTGAGCTAGCTATGAGATCGCTTACCTAGTGAAGGAGATCATGAGTTTGATTCTCGATATTGGTCAAGGTTATTTTGAACTTAGGCACCAATTGTTTACCTTGTTTATCATTCACAGTTTACCAGAGAATACTTGGAGGGTTTTTACATGACTTTCCTTGGAACACATAGGCATACTCACACGAGCACAAACAAGGGATCTCATAATTCAGGATTTTTATACCTAAGGAATTCAAGTAAGGCACCTATCAACAAAGAAGTATCTAAATACCAACAACAATGACAACAACCTACTGATTCACCCTTGATATACACTCACATACTCACACAAACAATGGGCCTCATATGTCAATTTGGAATTTTTACACACTATGGATTTTAATAATATTAACATTAGTATTCTTATAAATGTCATGATGTAGTTAGACATCAAATTCACATATGAGACCCCTTATGTGAGTTTGTGTGTTTTTATCCTCAAGGGTTTAGCTCAATAGGTTATATATTGATAGGTATTTAGTTACTTCTTTGCTAATAGGTACCACATTTGAATCCCCTAGGTTATATGCACTAGTTTACAATAGAAATTCTATGAAGGATGCCACCATTTAATATGGACAAGCATCCATTGATTTTTCCCATGAGAAAACCCTTAAGAACTTCCCTACATTTTGCGAATGGAACCCAATGAAAATAATTGATGTTCATTATACGCCATGACCTTCAACAAGCCATGTAATAGAGGGAATCAACCCAAAGAATGGACCCCAATACCTAAGCCAGGAAACTAAAAGCACTCAATCACCCAAGCTAGTACATTGCACTAAAAAAACGTTCAAAACATCTTGTCTTGCCTTTGAGCACTCAAGTGAGAGTAAGACTGTTAGTACCTGTGAGCCCTAATTTTCCCATAAAAAATAAATATATTACAAAAGGAATTTGAATGGAGTGAGGAAGATAACTCATCCTCGAGCCTAGAGTATGCCTTAAAACTACTTCTTCTTGGCTAAGATCTCGTCTTCCTCAAACGTAAGGAAGCAGGTTAATGACCCAAGACCCAGAGGCATTTGGCAGGAGTGAAAGCATGCCCCCTTACGGACCATTGGTAGGTTATTCCAGGTGTCTTTATTTTCTTTGAATAACGGTGATGAGTCAACTTTCATTCATGGATAATAGCCACAGATGGTTGTCCTCACTTCTAGTTTGACAATTGAGTTATGATAGGTTTTCCCACCGTGTAAAAAAAAGGAACAAAGAAAAAGAAAAAGAAAAAAAAAGTCATCCTCTTAATAATTTATATTCAACTCAATTAATATTTACCTTGAATATTTATTTATTTATCTAATAAAACATTTGACAGTAAAATAATCCACAAAATATTCAAATATATAAAAATTGAAAAAAAAACTTAAAGAAAATGCATATTTGATTAACTAAACTTTTAACATTTCAAAAAAGTGAACTTGATGATGTAATGATAAGCATGATGCTTCTTCTTCCTCTAGTATTAAATATTGTCATATATAACTAGCAATTACCCTTAAAGGTTCAAATATACACCGAAGGAATAGAAGATTTGGAAAGATCCTCTTGCCAAAAACAGGGTCCCTTGCTAATTATTGTTGCTCACAATGCCTACTAAATCCCTTTCCATTGGGTTCGAATGGGAGATTATCCATGTCCAATCATGAGGCCATGTGGGAAAATTAAAAATTCATATTGAACTCACATTGAAATATTACATGAAACCCATTAATTCCGCGATAAACTCATAATTTCAGTAAAATTCAATTTTGTAAACAAAGTTCCATTAGATTCAAGTAAACGTATAAACTATGATCGATAGAAATTCAAATTTAACAGGAATTTTTTTTTTTAAATGGGATACGTTAAATTATGGGATAAATTGATTTTTTGTGAAATATTGTTTTTCCTAGATGTACTGTTCTATTCATTTCTGGAAATTTTAAGACTCTGAAAAAAATTTCAAGATTTTGAATTCAAAAGACTAAAATCTCTAGAGGTAAATTTCTATGAGAAAATCTAATCAATTTTTTACAGAATCGAGGATAAATATTTAACCGGTAGAAGGACAAATTTATCCACAAATCCCTGGGTCCTCCTTTTCCACCAGTTGACACAACCAACCCATCTGTGCTCAAAATCTTCACAAAGGCCACCCATACATTGTTGGCTTAGGGGGTCCTAACCTAGGTTCGGAGTTAGTTGTGCCAACCAACAAAACCCTACACTATTGGCCCTTTCAGCAATAACCCGTGTAGTGCAAGCTGCAGTCTCACTCGAAGCAGTATTGGGGGATGCAAGGACCAAGTTTCCGCATCCAGAGGCTAGTGTGATGTCTTCTAGCACCGTAGATATGCTTCCGCGCAGGTCGATAGACTTTTAGGGATATTTTACTATAACTAAGTTAAAGTTGCTTCCAATCCTTCATAAAGGTCCACAATCAGTGCTTGCAGACCTTAACCAGTTGATTCAACTACTTTTGTGCATCAAAAAACAACCTAGATCAGAGTTCACGTAGATCTACTTATGCCGTCAAAAAACATAAGAGAAATAGCTTCTAACTTTGCGAAAGTGGATAACCATTCATTTCATCTATTATTAATACAAATTCAGTGAATTCGGGTAGTGTTCATTCAATATTTCAGAAAACATATCATTAATTGTCAACATATAACTTAAGCATATTCAATGGAAATGCCTAATAATTCTTCAAAACAATGTCTTTATTGACCTTCAATTCATTGATTACAAACTCTTCTTACCCTACGCACACAACTGCAGGGGTTCGCGCACTCAATTGTAGACTCTACCCAGGCCTCCTGCACACTCAGTCGTAGGATCCTCCCTTTCTCTACCTAAGCACAGGAAGCAGAGCATTCCTGACTTAGCTCTTGCTCAAGACAACAAAAAATCTTCGATGTACCCAATTCTCCCTCAAAAGTTATTTCTAAGACTTGCTAAGACTCAATTATTTATAGCTTTCCTAATATAATACCGTGGCCCCCGGCTCATGGGTGAGTCTTCAAAAGTGACAAAAACCAAGGGCCTAAGGCCCCTTTGAATCTATTTATCTGTGTGCTCCACATCCACATTTTGGGGAGACTTTACATCTTTTACAAAATTCTTTACAAAAAATGACTAAGTTAATTCAATTCTACCCATGGGGACCCCATCCCAAAAGGCCCCCAACACAAAGATCGTGACTCGTCCTCGCGTCACTCAGCTGGTTGTTCCACTTTCTGGCAGAGTTTGCTGAATTCCTTGGTCAATGCTTCGAGCTCCATGGTCCTTTGTTCTGTTGCTTGTTGTACCTCCTAGACTAGTTTCTCTGTGGTTGACCCCTCTACTGCAAGTTGTGTAGTCCTCTAGGTCTACTGCATAGCCTTCAAATTCTCATGAATGTTCTGTGAAAGTTAGTTGGATTCCTCTGTCCAGGGTTGAAGCCGGTTTCGTAGCAAGGACTGCTTTTTCTCCAACTCCTGGATTTGTATCAACATCACCTTTCCTTCCTGCAAGTGCACAAAGCATTGGACTGGCACCAACATCCACATCATCGTACTGATATCATCATATTGGTGTTGTGCTTCCCTAATCTCTGTGTTCAACTGTTGCAGCATAAGATCCTCCTGTAGTGTATCCCATAGGCCCATTTCCTCAGTGAATAGTTGGTTGCAACCCTGAACTACGACATCTAGTTGACCGATGGACTCTTTTATAGCTGCGCCTATTTGTTCCCAAACTTCAGGTATTGTGGTTGGTTGAAGCTTGAGTTGGATTTTGGCTATCTTCATCTGGAACTCAAAAGTGACTTGCCCAACCTTATCTTTGGTGTCACACACCACAACTACTAATTTTATGACTTTCGTTTCGGCCTATGAATCATCTGGGGTATGAAATTCTGGAACGGTTTGATAGGCTTGTTCAATTGTTGATTCGAGGTTTGTTCTTTGAGCTTGTATTTCCTCTTTTTCCTTTAGCACCTGTGTCTTTTCCTCATACATCTGCACATTGTTCACTTTACATTTGTTGAGGACTGCAAGGGCGTGCTGCTCCTTGATCTAAAACTCATCTGAGACCCCTTATGCAAAGCGTGGAGGGTTTGGAGCAGCAGTGCGGGCACATTGATCCCAATATCCTTCATCTTTTCTAATGTGCTACGATTTTCCTAGTTATATGTGCACAAGGATCCTTATGGCAAATGAATGATCCTTAGATTGGTTGTCCATTCCACTTCTGGAAAACTCACGCTCGCTTGAGTCAGGCTCTCTTGCACCGTGCTCGCTTACCCAACGCTCGCTTGGATTCTACCTCTCTAGATCTGCAGCTCGCACAGATCCTTTTGGACACTTCCAAGTGTCTGCATGTATTGTTGCTGAAAGTGTGACCATAGCTCAGATGTGGTATCACGAACCCTCTCGTCGATCTCATCTAGATCACCCTCTGTTAGCACAACAAAGTCCACCTGTGATTTATGATCTGACTTCCGCTTCTTTTGCAAACCTGTTACTGGCTCCTTGGTGCGCTTCTGAAATTTAAAGGAGTTGGACACCTCTTCACCCCCATCGCCGCCCTGTGAAGATAGCTCCTGCTCATCAGTGCATTGTGAAGATGATTTTTTGCTTGCTTCAGTGTCTTGTTTTTCCTTCTCAGCCTACCCTTTAGCAGCACACTCCTTCGTAGCCCGTTCTTTCTCCGCAACTACCTTAGCAACAACTTCTTTTTTATTCTGTTGGAAAACCCTCTCTCATGAGACTGTCTGGTCTTGTTCTTTCTTCTTTTTCGCAGCATATGTCTGTGTGGAGGAGCTTTCTCCTACCTTACTCGTCCTGACATCCAACTAGGTAGGCTCACGCCACTCTGCTGGCCATCCCCCTAGAACTTCCTATACATCTATGTCAACTACTAAGTAAGTCAGCGTGTGCCATACCTGTTGAGGGTTCTTTTGCATGCGGATCCAGACATTGTGAAAGTCTTCCTTAAAGTTTGCGAAGGGTCTCAACTACTCAAACAATGTGGGAGATAATCTTTTCCTCTGGTTTACAGCCATTCGAAGGTCCATTTCCATGAATACCCAAAAAACCTTGGTTTCTTTAACGTGCTCCGCGTCTTTCGTCTGTCATAGCGAAGCAAACTTCACTGCCTCTAGGAGGGTCTCATTCAGCAGAGGGAACTGATTGTCCTCCGGGAGCCACCAAGCCACCAAAACAATTAACAGTAAGAGCAAAGCATAGTGGAACAACTGACTATTCTCATGTGCCTCGCGACAATTTTCCTAAAATTCTTTACAATGATACCGAGCCCAGTTATACTGGACCCCGTTCGCACACTGCATTGCTAAAAAAATGACCAATGTGGGTACTTCATCCGTGTGACACTTCCACATTATCTGGTCGGCTAAGATCTGCACTGCAAACTACACCGCATGGTATGTTATGGAGCGGATAGAATATCCACTCTTGCCCTTTATCACCTCGTACGCGGTCTTTATTATTGATTTGGGCTAGCATCGGATGTGTTCTAGACATGAAATTTGGTGGAGAGGTTGGGGCACATGATGTCTCCAATACCCAGAAAAGGTTTGGGCAGATTATAAACAGATAAGGAGATATTAAAATAATAAGTCTAAACTTAGGGAAAATAAAATATTAATGTGTATTAATATGAATCTATGTTAGAATGGTCCAAAAGAAATAGATCAAGCTAGATCTAATCTTAGTCGCTGATTAGGGACTTAATATCAGCTGTTGAGATGTCAATAGGAAAAGTATAAGAGGAGGCTTGAGGGTCACTTGGAGAATACACCAGAGTGATCAGTCATTCTATTCTCTAGAGCGGGGTTTGCTAAGAGAGATTGAATCAGTGATCGAAGAGTAGCGAAGGGGAATTGAGTATAGATAGGAAGAGAGGCAGAGATAGTGTAGGGAGAGTAGCAGAACCAACCAAAGAGAGAGACACAGGAGCAACCAGTGCTCACGTAGGGCCATGCGGAGGCAGCTAAGTGCTGTACAGAGCACCAAAGAGGCCAACGTAGCTGACGTAAAGGCTCAAAGAGTTGATGCAGGGCCTCCTAGGGCTGACGCAGGCCAAGATAGGCTAACACAGGGCCAACGTTGGGCTATGAGAGGTTGACATAGTCAAGACTGGGAAGACGCTCGGGTTTTTAGGGTAGATTGGTGTTGAGTAGCTGTCGGAAGGATTATTTGGGGTTTCAGCCAGTAGACTTGTCAGAAACTGAGAGGTATTATTGCCAAGGAAATTCTCTATTGAGTAGACTAGTTTTGGCACCCAGATTGTACTATGAAATTTTTTAATAAGAAAACCCTCAGATATATGCACCGATTTTCCCACATTGGGTTTTGCCGGGGACGTTAGTCCAAAAATAATGGTGTCATATGGTGTGTTTCTTTCTGTTTCTTTTAGTTTCTGGTCTGTAATATGTTAAGCATGCACTAGTGTTTATTTTTAGTACTTAAAGTGTAAACAACTTGTTAAGGAAAATAACAAGTAGGTAAGAATAAATCAGATAAATTGCATGGAGGGTTTCTAACTAAGTAAACTCAGAAACTTCAACATGGTATCATAGTGTGATTGTTGATCATAGGAGGGCTAAAAGACATCAGCCAAATGAAGCAATAGAAATAGAAAATAGTTGTCCCAAGGTGACAAAAGTTGTTTCTAGTAGTAGAGAAGCCAAGGAAGTGTGACACAAAGCCAACCAGAGCCACACAGAAGAAGCCAGGAACTGCACAGAGCCTCAAAGAGGCCAGTGTTACTGACGCAAAGGGCCAGAGGGATGACGCAGGGCATCCTAGGCCTGACGCAGACCCATCCAAGGTGACGCAGGGCCAACATGAGGCAGAGAGGGGCTGACACAGTTCATAGAGAGGCAGTCGCTGGGGTCTAGAAGGCTGCAGGAATATTGTAGAGTGGAATTGGTGAGGTATTCAGAACAGTACCTAACAGAGCATGACCATAGGAGTTGTTACCTAGGGTTTCTAGCTGAGGAATCTGGATCAGCAGTGCAGTTGCACAAGAAGATTAGAGTAGGGGGCATCTCGACAAGCGGCAGAAGGATTTCTAGGAGGGAAATGATGACTGAAAGGGAGTCCAGAAGACAACTTCCAGACGAGAAGTAGAGACGCAGAGTAGTCGAATAGAGAACTTCCAGGAGGGAAGTAGAGGAGCATCATGACACTACATAGGGTAAGAGACCAGGATAGACTGGACAGAGCATTGAACTTTGCAGTCTAGAAGGCCAAAATCTTATCCGTGCTTGATAGGAATCGTGTCAAGAACTTCGCCTTGAAGGTAATAGTTGTCCCAATCGACCCCAGTGATAATGAGAATTACGAGGAAGCAATGGTGAGGGCCAAGTGCATTATCCTTAACGGGGTCAAGGATCATGTGGTACCACATATAGTTGAGAAGGAAACATCATTTAAGATGTGGGAGGCTCTCAATAAGTTGTACCAGCATACTTCTGTGCAGAGAAGAATGCTGCTTGAGAATCAGATGAAGAAGGGACAATCGATTGACTCCTTCCTCGGAGGACTGAATGAGATTCGAGACCAATTGACTGCTATAGGGGCGACATCGGATCAGAAGCTTATGGTGAGGACAACCTTGAATGCTGTCTCAGAAGACTGGGAGGTATTTGTCCAGAGTATACTGGGCAGAGGAACTCTCCCACCTTGGGACGAGATGTGGACAACTCTTCGCTAGGAAGAGATCAAACGGTAGTCGAAGATGGGTAGCAGCAGCAAAGGGATCAAAGTCAAGCAGGAGGAGGAAGATGTGGCCCTAGCATCTGAGGGAAAGCACGAGAAGTGGAAGAAGAAAGATCTCTCCAAGATCAAGTGCTTCCATTGTGGAGAGCTGGGTCATTATGCGACCTAGTGTCCAAGGAAGAGGAGTAAGGGAAAGTCTTCTGAGACTAAGGAAACGCTAGCACGTGTAGAGGAGGAAGTTTTGATAGATGATGACTGTGTCATGAGTGCACACACACCACTTGAGCGAAAGTGGGGAGACATCGAGATGTAGTCAGATGGACTATAGGCGATGAGGGGAAGGATCCTTGAGGTACCCAACCTCTTGGATTAGACCTTGCTACGGGAGCTCCAAAAAGGAGTAGCAGGACTGGCTGACTTAGGTAGAGACGGATGTAGATGGAGAGACAGAGAGAGCTACAATGTAGGAGTCCCGAGACAACACAAGGATAGTAGGCTACAATAGTGTGATATGCGCAGGAGTGTTGCACCAGTGCAGGATGGAACAAATAGGTGTGCAACAGTGCGAGATGCAAGGAGTTGTTTCAACAGCACAAAGGTCAAAGAGGGAGCACTTGTCAGCAGTAGAGGGAGCTTCAACGTCAGTGGGTGTCTCTAGACCAATAGAGAGGTTAGTTGGGAGATCAGTTACTTACTTCTCAGTAACTGAGTTACAGTGCAACAATGAGTAAGACGATGCAGCATGATGAGAGGAGGTACAATGCGGATGTAGTGCTGGGAGAAAGGACCAGTAACAACACAGATGAAGAGGGAGCTATCGTACAAATGCAACAGTGGCAGTGGCGTAACCATGGGTAGAAGTATAGGATGCAGCAGTACAGAGGATGTTGGGTAGGAAGGGATAGCATCAACACAAGTACCAATGCTGGATGATCAGAGTAATACTCAGTGAGGAGTATTGCTAGAGCATAATCCTCGCTAAGAGAGAGCGTTGATTTGGGGTAGCATTAGATGTGCTCTAGCCACAAAATTTGGTAGAGAGGTTGGGGCACATGAGATCTCCAATACCCAGAAAGGGTTTGGGCAGATTCTAAACAGATCAGGAGATATTAAAATAATTAATATTTTTAATTTAGTCCCTAAGTCTAAACTTAGGGAAAATAAAATATTAATGTGTATTAATATGAATTTGTGTTAGAATGGTCCAAAAGACATGGATCAAGCCAGATCTAATCTTAGCCGTTGATTAGGGACTTAATCTTGGCTGTTGAGATGTCAACTGGAAAAGTATAAGAGGAGGCTTGAAGGTCACTTAGAGAATACACCAGAGTGATCAGTCATTCTATTCTCTAGAGTGGGGCTTGCTAAGAGAGATAGAATCAGTGATCATAGAGCAGTTGAGGGGAATTGAGTACAGAGAGGCAGAGAGATTGTCGGGAGAACAACAAAACAACAAGAGAGAGAGACGCAGGAGCATCCAGTGCTCATGTAGGGCCACATAGAGGTAGCTAAGTGCTAAGCAGAGCACCAGAGAGGCTAGCGTAGCTGACACAGAGGCTCAGAGAGCTGACACAGGGCCTCCTAGGGCTGACACAGGCCAAGATAGGCTGACGTAGGGCCAACACTGGGCTAGGAGAGATTGACGTAGTCCAGATTGGGTAGACACTAGGGTTTCTGGGGAAGATTGATGCTGAGTAGCTGCTGGAAAGATTATCCGGGGTTTCAGCCAGTAGATTTGTCAGAAATTGAGAGTTATTACTGCCAAGGAAATTCTCTGTTGGGTAGGCCAGTTTCGACACCCAGATTGTAATATGATATTTCTTAATAAGAAAACCCTTAGATAGTTGCACCAATTTTCCCACATTGGGTTTTTTCAGGGACATTAGTCCAAAAATAATGGTGTCATATGGTGTGTTTGTTTCTGTTTCTTTTAGTTTTTGATCTGTAATATGTTGAGCATGCACTAGTTTTTATTTTCAATATTTACATTGTAAATAACTTCTTAAGGAAGATAACAAGTAGGTAGGAATAAATAAGATAAAGTCCATGGAGGGTTTCTAACTAATTAAACTTAGAAACTTCAACATTTATGTGTTTTGCAAGTTTTTTTTCTAGGGATTTTCCCATAAACTCCTTTGATGGGTCTGCTCCCTTATATGGTAGCTTAGTAATCTGATGGATTAGCATATCCATGATGGGGATAGGATCACTTAGCCATAAACACCCATCATGCACTAATGTCAGTAATTATCACACACACATGGTATTGATGTTGAAGCGGTGAAAGTGGGGTACAAATAACATGTGCAATAGTCCCACTAGTTGAACTCCGTAGACCCATTTCATTGGTTCCATATTTGTAACCCATGTATCTTCATAGTATATACGGGATATATACTGATTTGTCGCTAAATGCGTGAACTTCGCCTGGTCGGTGAGGTCCCAATCTTCCATCTTTAATGCTGGTACACACGCTAAGAGCATAACCTCAAAAGGAACTTCAATAGGGAGTAGTGGCGTAGCAATTGAAAATTTGGTGGAATCGGGGTCTTTGGTCACCTTCTTCTTCCCTCTTCGCAGAGGCACATATGCCAGAATCATAGTGATTGCTTCTGTGTCCTCGACTTCCAACTCCTCAATTCCTTGTGGGAGTTCCTCTTCATCTAGGTCTAGGGGCACAAATGGTTGCTTCTTCTTATCCATTTTTCTCTTTTGCCGCACCTCCTGCGGATGTTTTTAGGGTGAGTGGTGCATTGGCTCGATGACCAACTTCTTTTTCTTTGCCTTAGAGGCAAAATGTTTAGGCTTGGGTGACCTTGGCGCCATAGGTATTGCTAGTGTAGCTTTGACACCCGTAGTTTCCAGAGCTGGGGCCTCAGATATTGCGACCTTGAAAATCATAGGCTCATATCTCTTTTCCAAAAAAACTTGGTGCAATGTATCAGAATACTGGACTAGCTCGAGATGCTTGAACAAACTCTCCCACTCTTCTTGGTGCATACAATAAATTCTTAAGCAAAAAAGTGTTTCTTTGCATACCAACATGACATATTTATAACAATTTTTGGATTCAAATCCGACCATTCCCTCCATAGTTTGGTCATAAATGCACCCTTGGCAGTAGAATTTTAAAGATTTCTGCCTTAATTGCTACCTAGCCACTCTTTCTAACGATATTTTCTTAGTCCAATCAGCTACAATAACTCTAACAACTATTTTGGGGCTAGGATACGTGACACCCTCCTCCATGGCACAACGTCCTGAGCGCAGCTTCATCTGGCGCACCCTCGTCAATCTTCATGCAGCCTGCTTGCTTCCATGTCCCCCTGGTTGGGTAGTGTAGTTTATAGTCCCACACTCCCTTGCAACTTCCTGGAACACTAAGATTGTCTTGCTACCATATAGTCATTGTACAGGGGCAGGATCCCCTGTGTACAAATTCATCCTACTTTCATTCACTCTTCCCGTAAAAGGTTCACCATTCAACTTCGCAAGTTGAACTGTGCCACCCTCTGTAATTTCCTTGACAATATACGGTCCTAACCAATGCATCTAGAATTTACTCATAAATTGGTTGAAATTGCTATGATATGACAATACAAGATCATTTATCTTGAAAGTGTGAAGCTTAATATGGTGATCATGTCATGCTTTTTCGCGTTCCTTCTTTACTTGTTGGTGGAATCCCGTAAGAAATTGGTCTTCCTCTAACTCCATTAGTTGCACGAGCCGTTCCTCCAAGGCCTCGTGATCCACCATCTCTGTCAGAGCTGCTATGCGTAGACTAGGTACAATTTACTCCATAGGCATCACCGCTTCGACCCCATAGACCAATCTGAATGGTGTTTCCCCCATTAGCTTCTTACAATTCATCTTATAGCCCATAATACTACAGGTATGTGCACATCCCGGTCATTCCTCTTCACGTTACATACCTTTTTCAACTCGTTCTCCAAGATTTTGTTTAAAGGTTCGAAAATCTCATTTTCTTGTGGGTGATGTGGAGTGCTCTTCTGATGGTAGACCTGATATTCATCTGTCAGTGCTCTGATTGTTTCATTTAGAAAGTACATTCCCCTATCACTCATTAATACTTTCAGGCATCCAAACCATGTTAAGACGCATTCAAATAAGAATTTGGCTTCTGTAACCCCTGTACAATCATTCACTGGCTGTGCTTTCACCCATTGGGCTAAATATTATGTGGCAGTGATAATGTAGGTGCACCTGTTTTCTTTACAGGGGGCTAAATTGGCCCAATAAAATTGATCACCCATTTCTCAGACACTTGCAAAGATACCTGAGGATGTAGCGGTAGTTCGTTCCTTCGCGATGGTCTACCAGTCCTTTGAAATGCATCACACACTTTACAATATGCTTTGCAATCCTTGCTGATCTATTTTTGTATGATTTGTTTTGTTTTGTTAACAACAATTGCAGATTTATAAACGTGTGCTTGCTTCTTGCTTTTTGTGTTGAGGTTTCCTTAGTTGTTGGTGGTTATAAACATGTAAATTTCCTTAAGTTAAACAAGACATTCATGAGAAAAATAGCTTAAAAAATGAATAACGAACAAAAAACATGTACAGTGCAAAGCATCAAAGAGACACATTAACACAATGTTTTGATGAAGGAGTTAACCCCTCTTGACTACATCTCCTTGGTCCAGCTTCCATGGTTTGGGCCTCTGTATTAGCTCAATGTGGAAACAATGATGTTTACAAATCTCTATGGCTCTTGATACCTGCACCAATGTGTTCAGAAGGTCCAAATTAACCAAGAACACTTCTTTCTAATCTCAATTTGGTCGAAAATTGAGCAAGTCATGCTTCATTCAATTTTTCCTAAGAAACCCCACTAAATCTGGAGAGACTCATGTTAAGTCCGCCAAAACTGGAAGTTTTTCCCTAATGGCGTGCCACCAAATTAACGCTCGCTTAATTAAAACTTTAAATGGAATTAGTTTTAAAAAACATGATTAGCGCTAAGCGCTATCCATTGCTGGCCCTCGGTCGCATACTTGAGGTCGCATGGGGTTGGGGCTGGCTCGCAGGGCTAGCTCCCACCACCCCGCCGTCGGACTTTAACTGTGCATTTAAATAGGTGTACATGGCTGTCTATTTTAATTCCACCCTTGTTGTTCGTTGGTAAGGCGTAGACTTCGGATGGGGGAGGTAATAGGTTCAAAACTTGCCTCCGCCCAACCCATATACTTTTACCATACCATAATATATTCGCCATTTATATTTCGTTGCCCGTTGACCTTTGTATAATCCGAAACTTTGGTAATATTGTTTAATAATTTAAATATATATAATATATAATATATAGTAAAAAAACATAAAATATAAATAAACCTATAAAATATAAAATAATAACTTTATATAATATATAATAATATTTAAATAAAAACAAATTTGAATTCCACCTTGGAGCCAACTAGGCAATTTCACCTTCTTTGAGCCAAACTAGCAAATCTAGAGGTGACACTTGTTGCAGCCCCATTCGGAGAAAGTTGAAGAAGATTCCCCTTGTTGACTGGATTGCTGACTGGACTGCCATGTCATCATTATGTCCCATTCTGCGTTTTTTTAGCTGTTTAGGAAAATGAACAACATACCTTTTCTCCTTCATCTGGACTCCATTTTCAGTGAAACGAATTGAGTTGTGATCATCTTGACGAGACGTGCACAGTAGTATAGTATTCGAGCCAATATGAGAACTTTGATTTTTGAGCTAAATACTAAGCACTTGATCATTCCTCCCAACTAGAAGCCTTTTGGACCCCAAAAGATACTATTATCTGACAAGTAGATGAGGGTACATCCCCCTCACCTTTCCAAGCTCGATTAAGTTGGGTTTTGAGGAATTTGTTTCCTTGAGCTCCTCTCTAAGGAAATCAACATTCACTTGCCTTGAGGACCCCGTTCTATACCTGTACTTGTCTTTGCCCTTTTCAATTTGATCTTGCATTGTTTGTTGCACCATTTTCAGTCATTCATAGAAACTCATGGTTTTGTCCATGTCACCATCTAAAGCAACATCCTCCTTACGAAGATGACATAACAAAATATAATGCAAATGGATGATAAATTTCACTACTTGGTTTACATGACTCAAGCCTGATTGTACATCTTGAAAGTATAAAATTTTCTGAACATAACTTTCATGTAAAACATAATGACGCTTGAATAAAACAATTACATAACCAATAGGCCTAAGAGGCATAACAATGAACTTGTTGCTTATACCTCTTTTGTACCTTCGAACCAAGTGAAAATTTTGGCAAGTATCCATCCAATGGAAGTGCATGGATCGTTGCAACTTAATATTTACACCATGGAAATCTTCAGAATGAAATAATATGGTGAAGTTACTTGCATAAACCTAAAACTCAAATGAACCTTTCAAGTTTGGAAGAACATAAAAAATAATTGAACTGATTTTTTGGTTTGAAGCAACACATGCCTCTTGCTGTTTGCCTTCCCACTAGAAGACTTTGCACAAACATGAAAATGCATGCCAAGGAGCTTTGAAAGAAGAAATGTCAACAACAACTCTCCTCCAACATTGGGCTGCTCCCAACAAACCTGTTATCAAAATGACGATCTTGGGCGTTGACCAATCGACAATGGCATCCAACTTGGAGAGGCTTGCCTTCAACTTACCTCCTCCAATATCATGGTTCAGATGCATCAAAGAAGTGAAACCCAACTTGTACTTTGGAATCTTCAAAACATCAAATAATTTTCCTTCATAGATGACACGTGAATAAGAAAATTTTCTAAACATGTTTATGTCACCCAAGTGGACAATTTATTCAAGAAAGGACTTTTTTTTCCATAATTCAAATACATGTATGTAATAGAAGTGCTACAAAGAACATACAACATTAAAAGCCATACAATCCATTCTTGTTTGGTGTTATGTATATTCTTGCATTGACTTTTTTTTACAACTTTGCTTTGGTGAAAACTACTCCTTTTGTCCTCTTTCTTGAAATACTTACCATTCCTCTTTGGCACCATAACAATCGGTGCACAACATGGTGTAAGGGATGATTGAATGAGCCCATTGTTCAACACAATTTTGCATTGCGTTGGTGTCTCTACACTTTGAAATTTTTTTAACCCTTGCATGCTAACATCACAAAGAGAAACCTCTTGTTGCAAAGATATTTCATGTGAATTTTCTTTCTCCTTGAAGGACGATTCTTTCACAACCCGAAATACTTCATCACTCTGATGAACTGAACCAACCAAATCAGAATTGAAACTTGCATTATATGCAACAACATTTTCATAAACAATATCATCATTTGGCTTGAACATGAGAAGTACTAAACTTTTACTTGAATTCACTAGTCTTTTTGCCTCCGCTACATTAACCAAAGAAATATTCATATTTTTGCGATGGGCTCTCACTATGTACTCCACACCATCCTTGAACAGGTGATAATTGTTTTCATGGTGGTAAAAGACTGCTTTCCGGTCATACAAATATGGACTACCCAACACCACACATGAAATATCAAGTGGTACCACATCTAACTCTACTTCGTCAACAAAATTTGCGGTGATTGCAAACCTAAACAAACATTTTCTTGTAACCTGTAAACTAGTGTCTCTTGTTGTCCATACCAAAGGGTATGGTTTATGGTGAGGTACACTTTCAAGATTCAATCTGTTGACTAAGTCTTTAGAGATTAGATTCGCTTGTGACCCACTATCGAAGAGTGTGTCAATATTGGTGTGTTTAGATATGACCCCAACATGAAATAACTCAATTCGCCTCTTTTCATTTGGAGTAGTAGTAGTGTTACAATTTTGTGAACTAGTGCTTGGAATATATTGTTTTCCTTTGATTCCCATGACAGTGGTTTTATTTTCATCACCTGATTCAGAACCTAAATCTCCTTGAGTGATAACAATGGTTTTCTGTTACCCTTTATTGTTGAACTTATTTGGTCTCAATTCTGCATGCAATTTCCAGTAGTGGGCTTCATCATGCACCTCTTTGGAACAATGTTTGCATGTGATTTTCTCCCCTTCTTTCTTAAAACTTGCATTCTTCTTTCCCTTTCATCTTCCTCCTTTCTCTTTCTCCTTACCCTTAGGTGGCTTTTTATTACTATCCTCTTCATAAGTGTTCTTTCCTCTAGATTCAAGATGCGTGGCATGCACACATACTTCATCTAAATTAGTTGGATTGAACATAATAATAGTGTGTTTAATATAGGAATGTAAACCCCCAATATATTTCAGCAGTGTATCTTGAGAATTCAAATTCACTCCTAATAACAAAGCCCTTTTCCTAAACTCCTGTGTATAATCCTAGATTGTTTGGCCTTTAAGCTGCCTAAAATTCTGTCAACTCATAATGGCTTTTTACATATAGGATAAAGGATAAAACTTTCTTTTAATTGCAGAAACAAATTCAACCCAAATGATGGATATCTTACCATGGATTCTCATTTCCTCTTGAGTCTTTGTTTCCCACCAAACTAGTGCAACTCCTTCTAGCTTCAGTGAAGCCAACTGGATCTTTATGTCATTTTCTTGAAGGTTTTGAATTCTACAATATATCTCCAATTGTCGAACTTTTTTGCATTCACCTCTCCATTGTACATGGGAAGTTCAAATTTTATGTCCAATTTTAATAATGGAGTTTTTCCTTTTGGGGTTTTGGAATGAGTATGGGAAGTTGCAGTCCGTGGTAGTGGAAGATGATGCTGTGTGAGAAGGTGAAGAATAGAGGTGGCTTTCCACCATTCCCTTTGGAATCCTTCTTCTCATCTTTTTTGTCCTTTGAGCTTCCTTCTCCATGTGGAGGTTTAGAACTCTCTCCAACTATTCTAGCATTCCTCTCTTCATAGAGGACTTTAACCATCTCAGTCAAAGTATAGAAATATTTCATGAATTCTTCCTCTTCTAAAGAGGTACCTTCAGGATCTCTTTCTCCAAACATAATGGATGTGGATTTAGGCACAAAAATTTGTACTGATTGTACCTCTTCAATCTTAGTTCAAGACAAAACTTTAGGAGCTTCAAGTGTAGCTGGAATTGGAACTTTGGGTGGTGGAGATTGTGGCCTTGTGGTTCTCCTTCTTCTGGGCATTACCTCAGGAGTTGCAACCAATAGCTTCCCTTCTCCTCTCTAAAACTTTAACCTTGTAAGCATCACAATTTTGCAACCATTAAAATCCTAATTGCACAAACTCAAGCAATCAAGAAATTCAACCTTGAGCTCCGATACCAACTTGATCTATTTTTGTATGATTACTTTTGTTTGTGTTGAGGTTTCCTTAGTTGTTGGTGCTTATAAACAGGTAAATTTCCTTAAGTTAAACAAGATGTTTATGAGCAAAATAGCTTCAAAAATGAATAATGAACATAAAACATGTACAGTGCAACAAACCATCAAAGAGACACATTAATACAGTGTTTTGATGAAGGATTTCACCCCTCCTGGGCTACATCTCCTTGGTCCAACTTCCATGGCTTGGGCCTCTGTATTAGCTCAATGTGGAAAAAATGTTGTTTACAAATCTCTATGGCTCCTGATACCTGCACCAATGTGTTCATAAGGTCAAAATTTTCCAAGAACACTTCTTTCTGATCTCAATTTGGTCGAAAATTGAGCAAGTTATGCTTCATTCAATTTTTCCTAGGAAACCTCGCTAAATCTGGAGAGACTCCAGTTAAGTCCACCAAAACTAGAAGTTTCTGCTTAATTGGCATGTCGCCAAATTCACTGCCAACTTAATATGAATTTAAAGCGTGCTTAATTAAAGCTATAAAAGGAATTAGTTTTAATAAAACATGATTAGCGCTAAGCACTATCCATTGCTGGCCGTCGGTCGCGTACTTGAGGTCGCATGGTGTGGGGGCTGGCCCGCAAGGCTGGCTCCCACCATTCCGCCGCCAGACTTTAACTGTGTATTTAAATAAGTGTACGTTGCTATCTTTTCCAATTTCACCTTGGTGGTTCATTGGTAAGGTGTAGACTTTGGGTGGAGGAGGTTATGGATTCAAAACCACCCTCTGCCCAACCCATATACTTTTACCATACTATAGTAGACGCGCCATTTATATTTCATTGCCCGTTGAGCTTTGTATAATGCGGAACTTTGG